>BMAV01007906.1:612966-633133 GCA_019973955.1 Trichonephila inaurata madagascariensis
GATTATATTGTAATATTTTATGCGCATAGTGGAAGGATATTTAGCAGTTTAGTTATATACTCATACAATACACAACAGTGGTCCCCAACCTAAGGGCTGTGGACCGGTACCGATCCGTGGATCAAATGGTACCGGACCGCTTAAGGAACATTAAGTCTTTTCTATTTTATTTACTGTAGTGTATTTCTCTCGGGATTGTGCGACTTTCCATGGAAATCACTTTGTATTCCATTTAAAATCCCTTTATATTCAGTTTTTGGTGTAACTGCGTTTTATTCTAAAGGCATACTTAAATACAATTACCACTTGATTGCCCAAGGAAGTCATTTTGACTGCTTTTTGATTTCAATTGGAAAAACAATTACGTATATAATGGCACAACTTTTTAGACTTTTTTAGAATACATTTTTTTCCCAAGTGAAGTTAATTTTTTTTATTGTTAATGTTTACTAATAACTTGTTATATGACTGTAAATAATATAAAAAATATTAAAAATTAATTTTAAACAAATTTTTTTACACATTAGTTATTCTTTCACAATTCAGTCATTTTTGACGGCTTTTGGGCAATATAGGTATATACTAAATTTTAGTCTTTTTAGTGTTAAATTAAAATTATTAAATCGAAGCAATCTAAATTATAAACAATCAACGTCCTATCCTCAGCATGCCGCGGTAAAATTATCAAACGTTGGCCGGCTCGTAGTTGGAAAGTAATGCAATGGTTGGGAAGTAATGCAATGCACAATTGATGGCAATGGATTTGCTTCAACGCGATCTTCAATCAACTTTTCGCTATAGTTGAATAATGGTTGATATATTTTATATATTAATTTAATTGTACTGAGACGAAACGCAATTGCCATGACGAATGACGTTTTATTAAAATACCTCGTCTATGATTTTCTCTCATCGTTTTTAAATAATGATATTTTTTGGTTAATAAGGTTAACACACAGAAAAGGAACACAAATTGTTGCATTTTGTAATCGTCAAAGAGAAAAAACAACTTATAAGTGATGTGACTAATCCTCATGTTATATATTGTAAAAACACATTTCTCTCTTAGTTTATCAAAAAGTTTCCGATCCACCATCAGGGTGAACACCCTTCGAATGGTTTCCTATCTTTTATTGATCGCTGGCAAGTTTGTAAGGAAAGCAAAAAAGTTACTCTGCTGGAGAGGGGGAAAATTACCGTTGCGGTGTTATCCGATACGAATTGCAATGTGATAATACATCCAAGCGGTACGTCTCTGGATTCCCTAAGGTAGGATGGAGAAGGGAGGGTCTGACGGGAAGAAACGAGAAACCGTTTCTTGCCTTAATATTTATCATCTTCTCCCCTCCCTCTTCTGAACAAAGGGGGTCAATGCTTTGCTTCCGTTTTTTCTATGGATTGCTCTAATTACTTTAAGTATCTATCTGTAAGACAAAATTATTTTCAGGAAATTATTTCCACCACAATTCTTCTATCGAATTTTTTTTTTTATCGAAGACAGATAAAATAATTCTCGTGCACCACAAGTATCCCACGGAGCTTACAGAAGTAAGTAAATCAAATAAATTAAGATAAATAAAATAAAAAGTAAATAACAAAACAAAAGTTACGAAATAATGAAACAATAAAAGCAAACAAGATACGAAGTGAAAAAAAAACATTGCAAAACAAAACCAATAAAATGAAGTAACAAAAATAGAGAAATGAAAAATTTACAAAATATTACAAAATCTAATCAATGAAGATACAAAATAAAGTGAACGAAGCTTTACTTGAAACAAGTTGGAAAAAATTAGGTCAGTTGATTTTAAGAGAATGTAGTTTGACTCTCTTTCAGGCATTTTCTTTCTTTCTTAAATTTTGAACAAAAAAGGATAAAATGCTCCACGCTTTGCTCTCCGCCAACATTACAGTCACAAAGTTTGGAAGAACACTGGCTAAATCTATTGAGGTACACTTTAAAATTACCATGACCAGTAAGGAATTGCGTGATTTTATAGATTGTAAAAAAGTGATCACAAGATATTCGAAAATTAAATAAAAAGATAAAATATAGAGTGTGTCATTCTCGAACTTTTGCAAAGGTTAATATTTTGTAGAATTTTGTTATTTTAAAAATTTTATTTATAATATTTTAACTATTAAGATCTCATTGCTTTTTTGGAGCTCATTGCTTTTTTTAAAAGAGAAAGAAATTGACTTTAGTTTCATCCAATGAAAATAGAAATCTTAGCAAGCTGCATTTGTGAGTCCACGCTTTGTAAGACTGACAATTTTTTCTAGGGGTTGCTTCATCATAATAAACTTTAAGCACTCCTAGAACTACTTATACATAACGATATTAAAACGGATTTCTTGTAAAAAAAATAATAAAAGCTCTTTCAAATGTTCATAATTTCAACATAATGAGCATAATGCAGTCAGGGTGACAATACATTTTGTTAAAGAAAGAATAGATGAATAATTTGGAAAAATGGGATGAAATTTTATCTCATTTTTGTAATAGTATAATAGTTTTTTCCATAACCATAAATGGGCTTATAAGTATTGTTTATCTTTATTAAGGTATCCGACTACCCTAAAACCATGATTTTTTTCAAAAATTGACAAATTTGTTTTATGATTTTATTTTATAGACCATCTTATTAGCTTAATAAAAATACCAAGCTTTTTGTTTTCCATTCACTAGAACAAAAACTACAAGTGTTTTAACTAAAGAAGATGCCATAACTTTACACAAGATGTCAAACTTTAAAATGCGTTTTACTCGAATTTTTTTTTTTTTTTTTTCGAAAAACTCAAACGTGGACTGCGATTGCTCAAAAAAATTTGTAAATAATTAAATGAAACTTTTTGTAACTGTTTTGTATAACAGTAGAGGTATTTTGTTCTTCAGAGTTATCAATCACTGTATTATTTCAAAATTTACAGTCCTTTATGTGAATATAATCACTGTTTTTTTAAGCAATTTCATATAGTCACTAAGATAGAGGTCTATAGTTTTTGTAAAAATTAAAATATCTATTATACTGAAGGTCATTTCAAACATGAATAACAAAGTAACACATTAAAATTGAAAAATTGAGAATTTGTTCGAAAAATTTTTGTACAGAGCGGGCCCCGTTTATGTAATTTTTTGTACATTTTTACCTGTATTTTTACATTTTAATAAAAATAAATTTTTTTTCTGTTTTCAGTTTTACGATTTTTTGCTTAAAATATACTAAATAAACCTAAAAATCACAAAAAAAATCCCTATATCTTCATTTTTTCAAAAAAAAGTTGTCGCAAGTAGTCGGATACCTTAATTATAGCAGTATACTATTACTTATTGTATATGGTATTTAACACTTCCTTGCTTAAAAATCGATTCGAGTACATGCATTCGAACATCAAGTAGATTATTTGTAAATGCTTAGAGTCAAAGAGTACGAAAGATCTAAATTATTTTATAAGGATTGAAGAAAAGGCTGTTACATACGTTTCTTTATCGATGTGATCTATGAGATAGCTATAGCAAATAATGTAATTAAGAGCATCTAAATTCGTATTGAAATTAAGATTGGTGGAACTAGGTAGAAAATGTGCTTAATGTAAAATCACTTAAATCACGTTGATTGCTTTAAATCACGAAAAACTCACTCAAGATAATTTATGATGTGCATTATTAATAGACTCTATTACAATTTTAGATAAAAAGGAATCACACAGTTTTTATTACGGAATATACACATTATAAGATCTGTCACGTATTTATATATTTTCAAAATACTGCATTATTTTTTCATTTTTAATCTAATTTGTTAACGATTACATTAAGTAATTTAAACAGAAAAATATTTAATGGAACATAAAGTGATTCACGAGAGAAAAATTGGTTTATACTAAAAAGTTGCTTCACAGAAAAAACATTTTTTTTTTCGTTTTTTTAGCTCATCTATTTTAAATATCCTGCGCACTAGTTTGTCATGGAATATTTTTAAATTCAACAGTGGTTTGAAATGTTATTTAAGATTAAGTGTACTATTTTCGGTGAACTCTCAATAGAAGGTTTTTCTTGGAAACTTTAATTCCCCTGGGTTTTTCTTTGTTTGCTTAAGTTCAGCAACTTTGACAAAAAAAATACGTGAAGTCCTTGTGTGGCATCTTTTAATTAACATACTGTTTAATTTATTTTAAAATTAGGTTTAAAAATAATGATCATCCAAAGTTTTTCGCAATAACTTTGCCAATAAGGGTAAAAAGAAACAAATTGACAATGATAGTATAAAAAGTCCAAACAAAATTAAATGTGTCTCATGTTTTCAGGCAGTATTATTAAATAAAAATAACACATAAATGTATAAAAGGGTTTAAATTCAAATGTTTCAAATAAAAACCTATACAGTTCATATTTACACATTGATTATTAATCAGTTATGGATTAGAATCGGTTGAGCGCTCGAGCAAAGAAAATTATTAGATTCTTTACAAAAGAGAAAGACAGGGAAATTACAGGTACCTTAAGCCGTATTTTTAGATACATTATATCATAGGTTCCCATCCTTTTTTGAACTGACACCCCCTTTTCTAGTGAATATTTCAATACCACCCCCCTCCCACTCCAGAGAAATAAGAGCGTACTTAATACATGGTGAAAGAATGAATTAAAATTTTAAAAATATTATATTACTAATAGAATACACTTTTTTTAGTTTAGTTTTTTTTTCTAAACCATCCCATTTTTTTTAAGGTATCCGACTACGTTCAGAACCGTGATTTTGCAAAAGCATATAAATGGATAATATTTACGATATTTAGTGTCAATTAGATTAGAAAATGTATATAAAATTGTTTTAAGGATATTACAATAAAAAATTATTTATCTACAATATTTTGACAAAAAATGAGCATACAATAACCCATTCTTAAAATATTATCCTTTTATGGAAAATGCTTCTATTATAATAATATTTTGCCTGTATATAGCTCAGACCTCTGTACAGAGGCTCAGCTAGAATTTTTGAAATATATAACTTAGAAGTGGTTTTATCCATCTTTTACGACAACAGAAGGGAGAAATTTTAAGAAAAAAACGCCGATAATTATTTCAATGGGTTGTAACTCGGAAAATAATGTGAATTTTTCAAAAATCATAGTTGAGCCTCTGTACAGTGGTCTGAGCTATATACAGGTAAAATATTATTCTAATAGAAGCTTTTTTCACAAAAGGAGAACATTTTGAAAAAGGTTATTCTAAATTACTTTTTTGCCGAGATATTGTATTTTAAAAATTTTTTTTAGTCAAAATGTCCTTAAAACAATCTTATAAATGTATTCTTATCTAAGTGATACTAAAAATCATGAAAATAATTAATTTATGCACTTTTTAAAATCACGGTTCCGAACGTAGTCGGATACCTTAATTGCAAATCTGAAATAGCTATTGCCACGAATATACAGTTTTGAATACATACAATCAACATAAGGTAACCAGTATTAAAGTTTACTTTTGTTAGTACATAGCGTATTTTTTTAGTCTTTTTTAGTCAATATTTGGTTAATTTGCCCATGCCCCTCCATACCATCTCAAACCCCCCTAACTTACTCTGAGTCTTTTACTGCCCCCATGAAAGCCTCAAACACCTATGTTGAGAGCCTATGCATTGTATTTTAATAGACCTGGGCCCTTCGGAAGTTGGAGGCAGGGAAACGTGTCTGCTTTTAAATCCGCTTCTGTAACTGTAGATGGATTTTTTTAGCAGTTTTATAAAAATATTTTACATTTTAAAAAAAAATATTTTTTTTTCCTCAGGAAATATATTGATGAAATTTTCCATTTTCTTTGAATTTCAGCATTTTAATTAATGTTTTTGAATTAATTGTGAATTAATTCATTTATCTATTTCATTTGTTAATTTTTATACCTATTTTTAAGGAAATCACTAAAATCTACTTTTGATCCCAACGAAAAGTGGAATCCATGCATATATTCTTTCGATTCTGAAACGCATCATTTATCAAGTGAATTGCATGAACTGTTTTTTTTTAAATTCATGGTCTCTTATCATTTATCATATTATAACTACTTGGACTATCATTTTTAAACGGCAAATTGTTACACTAAACAGCGAGTGTGTAATGAAGCTCACTGCCAACAAGAGTGACTTTCTAATTATAATTGACTAATATGGAAACGAGCCTATGCTGTCCTGCCAAAAACAATTTATTTGTGTAACATTATGTAAATTACGTTAATTTCCTGATGCTATTATTTTTGTTCTTTGCTCACAAGCTGTCAACGCCTAGTACATTAGTCTAAAACTTGATCATGGCATTAGCTTTAAAAAAAATAAATAATTAACTTTTGCTTACCTTTAGACAGTTATTGGCACTTGTACGTTGGGTAATAAATTAGTCCTATTTGGATATCAAATCTTTAACTTCGAAATAAGTTATCTGACTATTTAATTTTCTGGTCCTTATAGGCATTATGCGGTTTTAACAGAAGTAATTAGATCAATTTTAGAGAACAGGATATACTTCTCTTATTTAATTTGGATCATCTGACGCATAGATCTTTGGCAACGCATTATTTAATTTTATGAATATTATTTTACTATTATCTTTCAAAAATGCTTAT
The DNA here is from genome assembly GCA_019973955.1 of Trichonephila inaurata madagascariensis. NCBI lineage: Eukaryota > Metazoa > Arthropoda > Arachnida > Araneae > Nephilidae > Trichonephila > Trichonephila inaurata. Next base: position 619,589 of record BMAV01007906.1, read on the forward strand.
CATTAACCCAACAAAATGTTTCAAACAACAAAACAAAGATAAAATTCCTCATTTTTGAATGGTATTATACTATTATTAGCTGTAGATTTCTCTTTTGTTTTTCATTAAACAATTACTCATTTTTCTTAGATTTCAAAATGATATTTTATCAATACATTACGAAATTATGTAAATGAAAAGAAAATTTAGCTGTGCGTAGCATTCAGTTAATTGCGTAACCTATGAAAAGCACAAACAATATATAATTAGGTAACTTTATTTAAATTATAAATCTGACTACCTACAAAAAACTGCTGGAAAAACATTATTTTTGTATTCCTGTAAGCAAAATTTCGTCATATTTTCATTTTATTTTGGTTAGAGAAATATATTTAAAATTAATAGCAACGCAATCTGTGCAAATCTACACTTATACTTTTTTTTATCAAGAAAAGATATTTTCATACATTCTTAATTTTTTTTCCCTACACTTTTCTTTTAATTAATGTAACTATAAAAATTAAGCCTAGATAGTTGAAGACAAAAGTTTAAAACTTATTCATCCTGTTCTGTATCTAACTTATTATATTTATGTCTTACTTATTAACTTATACCTTTAAATACCTGAATTGAATCTAGATAGTTGAAGACATAAGTTTAATACTTATTCAACATGTTCTGTATCGAATTTTAATCTAGAGATTAATTCAATAGTAAGGAGTTCAGTGATTAGAATATATAAGCTCTTAAATTTGAAAAATATTTAGTATTTTAAAATTACATTTCAAGGATTTCCAATTAGGGTAAAGGAACAAGATAAAGAATTCAATATGGAAGTGTCCAATGTTTGTTTTCGGTTCAGTTATACATTAGTTTAATTAATTATCATGAAGTTAAAAAGAAATGTCTCATAAGAATCCCTAGAATTAACTGTAACAAGCTAGTAATTAGTCTAATTTATATTGTAACTTATAAATTTTGACTGTCAAAATTGAATATTTCGAAACTTTAGTGATATATTTCGTAACTTTAAAACACAGTTAAGTAACGAGAATGACGCTACAGAACTGCTTTCTCATTCTCTTAATTTCAAAATCACACTATGCTTAGACTTGGAGACTCACTTTTGCTTAACTTAAAACGTATTCCTTTATTACAAGCAAGAGATATTAAAAGAGTTCTAAGTACGCTAATGAATGTAATAATTACATTACGATTTTTTGAAAATAGTGCTTAAAAACTGATAACAGTTTTAAGAATGATTCTGCAGAATTTTTACTAATCAAAATTTATAAAAAAAATCCTAAGACAATTAATTAAAGAGTTTTATATAAATAGTAGTTTTTTTTCTTTAAAAAAAATCTGGGGCATGTGATTAGTTTTCTTAGGAGCATGGACACAAATCTCGATGCTACATTCTCTATACTCTATACTCTAAGCGTACTCTATTATCTAAGCACACATTCTCTCCACATGCACAACACAAGATGTTCATCCTTTAAAATACTTGTACAATACATTTTCACATTGAAATAAGTAGTTATAAATAAAGTATTTAAAATAATGTCTTCAGTATTCCAAGAAACTTAGTGAAGAGTATGTTATTCAATTAAATAAACGTTCAGAAATAAATACTAACAAACTTACATTCAATGAGAAAAATGCTTGATATAATGCCGAAGTTTAAATGAATCTTATAAATAATATTAATAGGATTTTTTTATTCCAGAAAAAAAGGAGCAAAAAACTTTTAAGTTTCAAGAGTCTGCATTCAAAACCAATTAATTTGATAACTAACAATTTCTTTAGGCTGGAAGAAATTTGTCTTTTTCAATGTTTCTAGGACATTTGGTGTAAGTAAATATTCATGTTTAATGAATTTCGCATAAAAAATATTAATTTAACACGCTAACGTAAGTTTCAAATTGTTTTTCATCAAGACTAATTATTGTAAAACATGTAAGAAATCCTTTATTTAAAAAAATAATGAAAAAGCTTCCTTCTCATTAAGAGGCTTAGTGAATGTTTTTTAAGTGAAAGAGAGAGGTGTTTTTTTTTTAATTATTATAAATGGATTCCAAGGAACGTACTGTAAAAAAACAACTCTGTGCCTTTCTGTTTTCTGCTTTATTAGAATTCGTTTAAGTTTAATTATGTTATTTTCTTTCAAGCATTATTGAACATTCTATTTACTAAGAGCAAAAACATAAATTTTTAAAAAAACTGAAGTTTTTATATTTCAAGAGATTAAGAGAGTAAGGTTTAGTTGAAAACTAACAGTTATTCGCATTAAATTGAGAAACAACGTACTTATTATTTGATGAATTAGAAAATGAGGGAGCTGAACAACTATAGAAAAATTGAATGTGAAAAGAGAAAAGAATAAATTAATTTAGGGTAGTTAATTAAGTATTACACACACATGTTAAGTCTTATAACTTAATGGCCATCTAGAGTACCTTTACTATCCATATTAACATCATGACAATATATAGGAACAGAAGCATTATTTTAGTATATTTACATCAATGGCCCCTTACAAAATTCAATACTTTCGTAATTCAGTTAATTAAATAACTATCATAATTTAAAATGATAAATAAAAATATTTGTAAGATTACTAAATAGTGTATTTGTAACAGCCCTCCCCTTCCCCTAAATCCTTATTTTTAAACATCGATGGTCCCCCTACCTTACAATATTCGATCTCACAACAGGGGTAGTTGCCATGACACAAAACACTAGGAAATAACTGGAAACACAAGTGATCAAGTTAATAGTTTTTATCAGTTTAACTATTCCTATTGAGGAGTTACGAGGAAGCGAAATCATCTAATATTTAAATAATCAAAATTTCAATTATCTAACTATTTTCAAACACTAGGGATTCTTGCTTCTATAAAGTGATAGAAACTGCCGAGAATACGTTAATGCAGAGTTTCTCAAACTGTGGGACGTGACCCCCTAGGAGGGCGTGATAACCCTACGAGGGGGACGCGAGCATATCGAAAATAAAAGATTAAAAAAATTACAAATTTATTGAAATGAAGCAAAACCAAAAAAATTCTGACATAGTAAAAATAAAATACACATTTACTTTGATATTATATAAATGCATCCGTATTGCACAATGTATTTGATAATTAATTTTTCAGTACTTAGTTAAGAAAAAGATTAATAATTACTAGTGACTCCCATGGGCTTGTCATTTTCAAAATTATATACAAAATGTAATACTTATCTTAGTAATTTGTACACTTTATGATTAAAATCGTATTGCAGTTTTAGCTTCAAAGTATATTATTGTTGCATTCAATACATTCTTATTGTATGGAAGGGGGCGCGATGAAAATTATGATTGAAAATTGGGTCGCAAACATTGAAAGTTTGAGTAGCACTGCGTTAATGGTATCGGATTCAACTTTCATTACGACTTTCCAAAGTTTTCACTATCTCCACCAATAAGTGCCTAGGATTAGGTGACAAAGTACCAACTATTTGATGAATCTAATTTTTAAAGTGAAAATCTCAGCACTACTAATCGCTAAATTCTCAACTAATAGCTATTTTTTCCCCACTTATCTCTCTCTCTCTCTTTTCGTCGATCACTTTTATATCTGAGAATAAATCTGCATTATACGTTTTCTTTCTAAGTAATGACACAATTAAACTCTAAGTATATATATACATACAACACACCTTAAAAAATATTAACCCATCTTAGCTTAAGAGAGACCCTCATGAGATAGTCCGCTACACACACACATTTTGTGCTTAATATAAATTTTTACTCCGTATTTTGTATAGTATATTTCGCTAGGTACACGAGTACCATTTAAATATTGGATTTGAAAATATATTGTTTACAAAATACGGATAAGTAATGCATCGGTACGTTTAAACTAAAACAGAGATTTATATATTATTTAGAAGGCATGTAAATTCTAATTTCACAAAATATTTCCCCAACTTCTACTTTAACGCTAAGAAGTCCTCTTAGAAAAATCTTTCTATTTGTTTAGTTTTGTATTATTTGTACTATTGAGTTCTAAAGAAAGGATAATAGAGTAAGTACATTTGTCTATTGTCCAGGTAATCCCTTTCTCTCCTTCGTAGGCAGAAATAATGAAGATTTAACACTGGCCACACACAAGAAAAGCCGCATTTTTTTACACGACTGATTTACTCTAACATGGCCTAGGATATGTGATTTTTATGTGAAAGGAAAAGCATAAAATCCATCAATTAACTACTAATGTAATTTCTGATGTCCTTAACTTGGTGTGATTCTGACGAAAATTTTTTTTGAACATTAGCACTTCCCAAAATTCTAACTAGATCTATAAATTAGCTTAGCAGGATACAAGAATTATATACAAAGAACACTTTCAGGAACCAAAACATTGAAGTATATGAATAATAGATGTGACATTAACAATGGACTTTGTATGAACAAGTAGCGAAGAATAGTTAATCAATATTATTTCTAAATTAAAATTTTTTCCTTTTCTCGAATACATAAATGTAAATACATGTATCTAAAAACTTATACTGTAGATTTTCCATCTTTTTACTCGTTCCTTTTCTTTTTTCAAATTAAAGGCCTTTATTTCCTCTTACATTGTTTTTGAAAGATGTGGAACTCTCCCCTTTTTACTATGCAAATCGTATCTTTTTTTTAATACAGTTTTTCGATAAAAGTATCTAACGTGTAAAAAAAAAATAAAGTTTAGCGTACATTAAAAACGTTATTTTTATTTTTTTTATAACTGTGACGGAACACAACTACAAAGATTACAACACAAGAAATTTACAAACCTCTCAGACCTTATATTTTGGTTTTACTTTGCTAGTGGGTATAAAACAAACTATATATATTTCCTTGCCATAAATAAACTCCCAATAATTTGGTTGATATATTACTACAACGATTTGTGCACATAATACTTTGATATACTTCAAAGGAAATTAAAAGTTATCTGTCAGTTCTAATATGAATAAATTCGGATTGTGCAGAATCCCTTCCGTTTATTTTCTACGCTTAGATAGTCCTCGACCACGAAATCATACCATTCATTCGATTAGTTATGCATAACTTGTCCAGTGGCGTATGTGTCCCAAATGAATCAAAGCATCTGCAGAGCACTTGTCTATTGTTCTGGTAATCCCTTTCCATCGCCGTCACAAATAACGAGTGGCAGAAGACAAGTTACCGCTGATAAACGCAGAAAATAACCGTGTTGGAAAGTCACGTAACGTATTTGAAGCTTTGGGCGGTATGACTAACTGCGAACTGCGTCCAAAAAATCTGTCTCAAGGTCAGTGAAGGTCACGCTTCACCTGCGACGAAAAGTGAAGGGGAAAGTGGACGATTCAATCCTAACGGAAGTTGGTAAAGCTTCAATCCCCTTCGCTGCTGAAGGGATTGTTTGGTGGAATACAAAAATAAAACTAGGGAAAAAAATTTAAAAAAGAAGTTTAGAAGACGTCAATCCGTCTGGAGCTTATGACATCTAGAGAGCGTTGATTCTTCTTTTTTAAGATGTTTGCCATTATTTTAAACTTCTTTTTTTGTTTGGTGAAATGTTAAAAATACAAATATTTTGACAAAGAAACATCATGGTGATGACATGCTAGTGATAAAAGCGAAGAAAAGGCTTTGTAGTAAAGAAAAGTACATAAAAAAAGAGTTGACATAAACTTTAATCTTTCTATTATAATAGTGAACTATTCGTAGAACTAAAGCTAAATGAAGTACAATACATTTATATAGGTTTGTGAACGCAAACAAAATAGTAATATTTAAAGTTTTATGAGTTCTATACAAACAATACATATACACATAAATATATATACTAATATTAGCTACATTTTAACCCTTTTTTATGTTCCGAATTCTTAAAGATATTGAAATAGAAGTCTAATGAAATAAAAGCTATTTTGCCTTTAATAGTTTATATGGGACGGGGAAAAGGGAACTATATATAAATAAAAGAATTGGTAAACATTTTATTTTTGGGAGTAATATATGTATAGGAATAAAATCCTTAAAAGTTTATATGTTCTCGAACAATTATGCAAATGAGCGTCAAAGCACATTTTTATATTTGTTGAAATATTATCAGTGGTGCACACAAGGGGGAGGTCCCTGTTTCCGAGCCCCCCCCAAAACCCTTAATTTTTTTTTTCGAATGATTTTATTCCTATGTATGTAGTACGTAAAATTTTATTAAGTATTTGTTATTCATAATTAATTTTACTAATTAATGCTAATTATTTATTCAATAATTAATTTTTTACTATTTTGTTTCCGAAAGTCGTTAAAATCAAAAGAATATGTTGGGCGGTGTATTGGAGCATGATATGAGAACGGTGGACTTTCGACCCTGGATTCCCCCCACCTTGAAAAATTACTGTGTGCTCCACTGAATATCACTATATAATAAAGTTAATGTACAGTTAGGAATGCAAGTGTATTACATAATAAATCCTGTACCTACTCGATTGTATTTTTAAATATAAGTCAGTGTAGTAATATGGATTAACTAAAGTAATGTAATATTAAAATGATCGAATGGTTCGAATAATAATATTCTTTGACCTGATTATGATGATATTAAAAAAATACTTTTAAAAATTAAAAGCTTGATGATTAAGGCTAATTGTTGTCAATTTACTCAGTAAATGCCTGGAGTCAAAAAGAAAAAAGAAAAGAAAGAAAGAAAGAAACCAGGTGTATAAAAAGGTGTAAAATTGCAATGACACACACAAAATCGGCTCTGTAAAATAAATAAAAAAATTAAAATGGCTGAATTACAACCCCGTTCCCCCATCCTTAACGAACAATTTCAGTAATGATGAAATCATTTCCCTTAAAAGACCGGAGTAATTTGACACCGACCGACTATTGATTTCCATTAAGAAATTACTATCTTCTCTACAGAGAACGATTCCAACTCTGGATGAGACGCCGAAACGAAAGCTTAGAGAAGCAATGAAGTAATTTAGTAAGCTCTTATGTAATGGAATAAGAGCATTGAAGAGTTTTAAAAGTTCAATAATGATATTTTAATTGCCTTAGCCTTTTAATGTTACGTGAAATGCTATTTATTCCTGCCCTCTTCAAATCTGAATTGTTCTTGTGGATTATTTCTGAAAACAACTTGAGGAGGATGATAGAGAAATTAAATAAGTAAAGCTTTGCGATTTTGAGCTTATTTGTCATGAAAATAAGCCCAAAATTTCTTTTTCTTATTTTTTTAGTCTTTAAATTAAAAAGGTGTATTTTTCGAGAAATTGTGAAGTGATATAAAACAAATTGAAGGCATTTTTTAGAGACAATTTTTGCTTTATTTGAAAGATTTTTTCATATACATTAAAAGTTAAAAACCACTTAAAAAACAGAAATAGTTTATTTTATTGTTTATAAAATAGATACAATAGTTATTATTTTTTTGTTTGGTATACTTCACACTCAGTGGCTCACACAGGAATTTTTCAAGGAAGGGGGGGTTCAGGGTCGGAAGTCCACCATTTTCGTATCATGCTCCAATACGCCGCCTAACATATTCTTTTGATTTTGTCGGGAACAAAAAGCAGTAAAAAATTAGTTATTGAATAAATAACTCGCATTAATTAATAAAATTAATTATTTATAACAAACAATTGATTAAATTTTACGTATTATATACATAGGATTATAATCAATCGAAAAAAAGGAAGGGCTTGGGGGAGGGTCAGGACCTGGGGACCCTTCCTCCCTTGTGGGCGAAACTGTTCACACTTAATTTCCTTAAGAAAATCCGATTTTATAAAAATAATTTAATTCAAATTCGTAAATAATTAGAAATTTAACCCCTTTTACACGAATTTCCACGTCGAAAAACTCTCCACAACAACAATTGGATGAACAAAATAAGCAATTTTAAAAAAATAATTGAAGAAACATGATGCACAAAATTACGTTTCTATTTCTTTAAAAAAACTTGAAGTATTTTTAGATTTATTTTTATCAGTGAGCATTATCGTTGTAAATCCCTGTTTCATTTACTATGATAAAATGTTCCTTGAGTCCTTCGCTCATCTTTGAACATGATGAACCCATGAAGCATCTCATGTCATTCATTTGAAACTAACTACTCTTCTGTCAAAGATAAGAGCTTCAGAAGCGAATTTTCTCGCTCAAATCCTTTGGAAAAAGCTGTTCTCAGCATTAAAAAAATGATGAATTATGAGTAATTGCAGATGAACTAGACTTCTTGGGAAATTATTCTTAAGTTTGTAAGCCACTTGTAGTGAAAAGCGCATCACGAATTTTTCTACACACACACAAGTAATTACTTCGGTTACAAAGTCATGAATATTAATGGGATTACAAGTAGTTTTGTAGATACATAACGCGGTTCATTTACCGGACATTCTATAAGTCGAAAATAAATAATCTGAAATATTATCTGATCAAGAGATTAAAAACTCACTCTTTTCGTTGTATTGTCGAAATATACTACAATATTAAGTATATATTGTACAATATCTCTCTCAAAAATACTTAAAAAATTTTTTTCCAAGTCAGCAATAACATGAAATCCCTCAAAGCTATTGGCATTATCATTGTCTGAAAGATGAGTATTTTTCCATTAGATCAGTGGTCTTCAAACTTTTTAGACTCAGGAGACCCTTAGAATTGTAAGGTGTTTTCGGGAAACCCCATTTTTCATGCACACACTTGGAATAATATATCTCAGAATAATATTTAAAGTGGATCAACATGGCATAGGTACTAACAACAATAAAAATAAAAACAATTAAAAAAGTATATTTTTTATTAAAAAAAGTTTTAAGTAATTTCAGTATAATTTGCTCATTAATAACATTAATTTTTTATCCTAGTGTCCCATACCCAAGAATTACATTTTGTAATTCGTATACGTGCTTGCATTCTTATACATAAACTGTCGACGTCTAGGTCTGTTGAAATTATCTGCAATCACAATTCATATTCTGCGTTTAATTTGCTTTTATATTTTCTTATAGCCTTTTACTTTGAGAAATTTTTTTAACTTAATTACATTGTTCTGAATGGCATTATAATGTTTATATCTGTGTGAGAAATTCTGCAGGAATTTGCAACCTAAAATTTAGATGGAGTTTCTGCTTAAATTGATATTTTAACGTCGAGTCTAATGCTATGTCGATAAATTGTTCCCTCTCCTTCATTATAGGTGTTTTTTCTCCAAATGAAAACGGTGCATTTTCCATTAGAAAACAATTTATTTTTGCAAGACATTGTACTAACGAGCATAAAATTGTTTTGCGGAACCTGGAATAGTAAACGATAGAATATTCACAATCTAGTTGGCAGTACATATAAAGAAAAAAAAATGCTTTTTAATATTCCTTTATTATATTATAATAAAAGTTTAAATAGTATTACAAAATTAAGTTACTATATATAAATAAAATTTTCACTTTTTTAATGACTATGATGGGTTTTAAAATCTTGTGTTAATATAAACTTCATAGAGAACGTAATTCCATTTTGCATACACATTTTTAATTTTCTATTCGCTTTTTTATCTTGACATATGGAACCCCTGCGTAGTATGCCTCGTATAACTCCAGGATTCCGTGAAACACAGTTTGAAGGCCAATACATTAGATAATAATTTTCCGGAACTCGGATGCACAATTTAAAAAAGTACGCCTAACAATGACACATATTTCATAAAAAAAACCTCTATGTATACCTAAATAAAATTCCTCACGAGTATTTCATTTTGTGACTTTTCAATATAATAAGCCAAATTATACACACACGTTTTTGAGTGTTATTCTCTTTTCGATTGTTGTAGCAATTATTTCTACGCATCAGGAAACTTAATTCTCGATTCCTTGTGGTAGTGAGCACGAAATATTAATGGATGATAACAAATTGCTGCTCAACCATATCTCTAGTAATGGGAATCTAGCGTGGTTAACTTTTATTATTTATTCCTAAGAAAGAAAATGAAGATGCTGCCGTTTACAAAAATTACTCCTAAATTGAGTTATTGGACATTGTATAAAACACCATAAATATCTAGGAAGAAGAGTAGTTTGTTCGATCATTATTGAGTAAGACTAAATGCGAATTTTCTACGCGTAATTTTTTCACCGAACTTAGAGCCAAGATGTGGGTTATCTAATTTTGAAAGATGGGATTTTTCCTCACTTTTTTCCCCTCAGAATTTTAAGATTTTGGACTGATAATGATACATGTTAAAAATGATTTGAAGTAATAACTGCTGTTCCTTTCAAAGAAATTTACATTATGTATTTTGAATGAATATATTTCATGGTTGATTTGCAGAAACGTGAATTATTATTTCTCGGAATAAAATAGCTTGCACTGGGAAACAAATTCGATTTGCATATTTCATCTTCAGTCTGTAATATCCTTAAGTTCTGCCTACGATATAAATTATTCCAAGCATAATTATGAATGTATACAAAGTGTAATCTGTAACTGAGACTTCCTTATCTTCAGTTCCGAGTAATTTAAGTCTAGTAAGAATACATTAACTCTGTTCATACTCAGTCGTTTTTTTACTTTTGTTATTGCAAGAGGAAATTATGTATACCTTTCAAAATCAAAATGCGTTGTAGATCTCTAAATGAGATAGAAGATTCTTGTATTTAGATGTAGTTTTTATATTTAAATGAAATGTACTGGTTCGGTGATGGTTTACAGTAATAGTTTTAGCATTTTGGTATTTCTTAACAATACACTTTTAGTGCTTGATACTGTTGAAATTTAGGAAATTTACAGAAATGTATTTATTGTTAACTTATTTAATGACGCCAAAAATATTTCTTTATAATAAGCATATTCGTTTGTAACAGAAATAAAGTAAATACAGGCGTATCTTGAAATTTCTCTCTCTTCGAGCAAATACTGAATACCCCAAAATAATCTCTCTCTCTGTCACCACTTTATATTTAATTTTAAAATTAAATAATTCGCAGTCTTTTCTCTCTTCTGACAGCTATATCCATAGCAACAGGAAAATAGACGGATAAATGATATAAATTGTGTACAATAAAACTATACGAAATTTTATTCAACGAGACTGGTGGGACACATTGCATTCGATGACAAGATAAATATATATTTGATTCATTGTTTCACATATCAGTTACCTTTATAAAAATACTTTTGAATCTATTTACTAATTCGTAATATATAGGAATTTTCCAATTTATAAAATTATAAGACTAAATTGAACAGTTAGTTTTTGAGGAGGTAGTATTGGAAAAGATATATCAAAACAAGTAACCATTTTATTATACATTTTGAATAAATACTCGCTCAAACACATACCAAACCAAAGTAATTTGCTAAAATAGATTGTCAGAATGATCGTTAACAATTGAACATTTTAAGAATTATATTATAGGTTAGTCATTTGCTATCTTAATTCAAATCATATGAAAAACTTCGCAGGACATTATTGTTCTAAGATATATAAAAAGTAACATTTTTAATGTGCTTTTTTAAAAAAATATCTTCGAATACTTTTGTTATTAACAGTAAAACTTTTCCGAAATACGCACAAAGTTTATAACCAGAACAATGCTCCAAAACATTTTATCCCCCTTCTTATTCTCAGAGACCCTGAAACCAGTTTTAATTGATGGTGTGAAATAAAAGAACAAGTATAAGATGTGCCTTGGAATTCTTACGGTAAAGATTCATTCATATTGATCCGTGCCAAGAAACCACTTTCAGAGCAATTGTCTCGGATCTCTAAACTTTTATTTCGAAATACGCCATTTGGCATTCGTATTCCTCTTTCTCTGTGAAAGAAAGTGGATTACTTCCAGAATCTGTAGTCACATGGGGGAGAAACGTTTGCATTGTTTTAAAACGAAATATGTTTCTTTTTTTTTTTCTTATTGTAAATTAATAAGTACTGGAAATATTTTTAAAAATTGATCTGCCATATTTTTTCATGTAATATGTGTTCCAATTTGTGCCTTTATCATTTAAAAGGAATGTAATTCAAATTTCTGTTTTATATTTTCTACAAGAAATTTGTTCCTTGATTATTTTAAGTAACTTCTTTACCTAAAATAAGAAATATTTTAAAGCTACCGTTTTAAAAAATTAAAATGTATATGATCTTTTAGTTCGAGTATTGTGTTTAATTTCATCAACAACATTTACTAAGATTTCCTTTTGTGTCTTTTAGATTAAATATTCTAAAAGAATTGAAAAACACTCCACAAACCTAAGAAAAACATATTTAGTTATGTTGAATTGCCCCTTCTGTTTACTTCTAGTAGATTTTTACTTTTGCAATTCTTCTTAAGCGTAGAGAGTATATTATTATTGAATTAAGTAAAATAGCCATTGCGTGTTCTTAGAATGTTTAGAGACCCAGCCTCAATTCTTGGATTTTTAGTTAAAAGTAAAAACTTCAATCGGACACAACGCTAGAATAAGTAATTGATTTTCAGTACTATAAACATAAAGGAAAACCAGACAGAAGTCATAGATCCAGGGCTCAGTTTTAGAGCCAAATACACAAAAACTTGTTTCAAGCGAACTATTCTACATGATCTATTGTCACATATAACTTACAGGAGATATTTGTAAAAATTGTTTCAAGTATATTCTAAATTCTGAAAGTTCAATGGACAATTTCAGAGCTTGATACCACCTTGTACAAGGAGGATATTCGCTTATCTCTTTACATAAACCGAATTACAAGAGCAAAACAATTCACAAATAAGTCGTGATAAATTTCATTTAGAGGCTAATTTATTCAACACTTACAAAAACGGATATGCATGGTAATTATTAAATGAAAATTTTGAATCAAGTGGCTATTAGTCTTTCCAAAGGTATAATTTGCAAAGCAAAATATAACAGTGTAATTACAAGTTCCGAAGTCTGCCTTCCACATTCAGGGAGAGCATTCATTATTATATTGTTGATCAATCGTCAGAGTTAAAGTACAGGTATACCCATCGGCGACCAATTTGGTCTTGATATATACGATTAGGGAGGCTAGTGTTAAATCGAGCAGCTCTGTTTACTAGGAACTATCACGGAGCAATTAAATAAGCATTACTTATAAATAAAATAATAAGGATAATAAGAGATTATTAGGTTACACATCTTGATCAAAAGGAGATGTTTTTATATAAACATTAAATTTTTTTCAAGCGAATTAATATTAGCGTTTAGATATAGATTCATGATGAAAGAAAACAAAGCGATTGCTGACGTTAAAGTCTTGCCATTGTTCATGAAAGACGATAAATCATTTGTTAAGGGGACACAGTAAGGTTTGATTGACGAAAATCGGTCTAAAAAACAAGTCAAATTTTTTTCAGTCTAAATTATGTTTTATATATTTTTCTATAATCTGACGATTTCTCTATGTTATGTTATCACAAAACTCATACCAACTTTTGTTACACTTAATTTGACGTATTTATAAATCAAATTTCATGCATGTACGTCAATTATTGTAGGAGAATAACATTTTAAAAGCCATAAATGTTTAAATTTTTCTTTAA
>BMAV01007906.1:633533-690302 GCA_019973955.1 Trichonephila inaurata madagascariensis
TCCTTTAGATTTTGTCGATTTTCGGGAACAAAACAGTAAAAAACTAACTATTAAGTAAATAATTAGCATTAATTAATAAAATTAATCATTAATAACAAATACTTAATTAAATTTTATGTACTCTATACTTAGAATTATTATCAATCGAAAAAAAATCAAAGGCATTTGGGGGGGTCCAGACCCCCAGGACCCCCCCTTGTGTGTGCCACTGGCGACAATTATATATATTTTTCAGCAGTTACAAATTGCATAGTGTTTTTTAGTATCAAATTTTAATATACATTCATTTACATGAATAGTGCAAATCTTTTTTTGTAGACATTTTTTTTAAAAAATTAACATAGTAACTTTAATTTGCAAGCAATCCATCTTCATATTTTAAATATACTGATTAAACATCATATGAAAATTTGTTAATAATATTTTAAACACAGAAAAACCATTTTCATCAGAAAGAAAAACTAAATGAAATTGTAACCCACAACTGAAGTCGGAGAGGAAATTCTTTTTTCTTCTTTTTCATTTTAAGCAATAATCGCTGAATGAAGGTTGAAATTTCTTCTGCAGCTGTGGTAATGAAACATCTTAAGTGCATCGCCTGAAATGACATAACTTTTTTGATCCAATGAACTTAGTCGTGTCTTGATATGCTTTAAGTTCTTTGTGTATAATGACTCATATAAAAATGGGGATAAAACTCTACGAAAACTAGAAGATTATTAACCACATGATTAGAACACTCAATAAGTAAATTATTTTAATACAATAGAGTTCCAAAAAATTCGGCACTCGATAACCCGACAGTCCGGATAACTCGGACACATCCTTGCACATCGAAATAATTTTGCATCCATAAAACCCCACATGCACAGTTAATGAAAAAAATGCCGTAAAATGATGAAGACGTTAACGCTAAGGACACCGTACAAACTCATAAAATATCACATAATGAAGGATTAAAGACTGTCGATACCACCCTTCAGTATTTTGAACAAGGTGCATCGATAATGAACTTACTGTTCCTTCACAGCTCCGGGCAGCCAATCAGAGTCTATGGTCACGTTACCATTGACCAACCAGAGAACAGTCTCTAAGCTCTCAACCATGCCAAAAATAACTTCCATTCCATCCTGAAGAAGAACTGTAGCCACGCCTCCCGCATATAAATGTATGGAATTTGAATATATATATATATAAATCTCGTGAAAAGATATCAGATGCTGTAAATAGTTGCATCATATAGAAGAAATGAATTTTGTTACTATAATCCTTTTAAATAAATAGGATTCTCAAAAGAACAATAAAGATAACGCAACTCTCATAATTATGCACATAACAGGTTACAAATTTAGAAGATTAAAAGTATCCTAAATTTAAAAATTGATATTATGAACAGATGGCTGCGCTAATATTGTTTAAGTCTACCGATATTCTTATTAAATTTTGTCCGTTATAATACTTATCCATTAATTAAAGGAATTTTATATTATAACACGACTTTGGTGTTACACTGCTGAAGTTTTTATATATATTCATTAAGGTATATAATGCTTTTAAGGTATGCAATGTGTTTAGTTCAGTGCTTCTTAAACTTTCAATGTTTGTAACCCAATTTTCAATCATAATTTTCATCGCTCTCCCTTTTATAATAGCAATGTATTGAATGCAATAAAAATGTATTTCTACGCTAAAGCTACAATATGAATTTAATTATAAACCATAAAAATTATATCAAAATAAGTACTGAACTTTGTATATGACAAGCTCATGAAATGCACTACTAATTATTAAACTTGTTTTTATTGTATTGATAAATTAATTATCAAAAACATTGTGCAGTACAGATACATTTATAAGTTTATTGAGAGAGAGAGAGAATCGGTGTAAATATGTATTTAATTTTTATCATGACAGAATGTATTTTTTTAATGTACTTCCTTTAAGTAAATTAATATTTATTTTAAATATTTTGTTTTTGACTTTTCAAATTCCCTGCGCCCCCCCCCCCATAGGGATATCACGCCCCTAGGGGTTGCGCCCCACAGTTTGAGAAACGCTGGTTTAATAACTCTTCAAAATTGTTCAACTTTTAATTTTTTAAATTTTAAATATGGCCCAAATAAATATTAATACTCATTATGTTTTAAACTTTTAATGATATTCAACTATTACCTTAACAGCAAAAATAGTGGGTGGTATTCAATTAGCACATGGGAAGCGTAGGCAAGAACTTACTTATTCTTTGATATTGAAATGAAGTTGGCAGAAACTGACTACGACAGATCACGTGGTCCATGGCATTCTGAACATGTCCTGAATTTTAATTGGTGTATTTCCTTGTTTTTGTGGCCTAGGTGAAACAACTGGGTCTTCCTATTTTGCTAATTGATTCTACATAATATTAGTTAATTTTATAATTCAGTTTTTGCGTGAATTTGAGAAAACAGCGAAAATATAATGCATTGACCTCAAACATCCGGATTAGAGTTATGAGAAATTTCGTGTGAATCTATGAAGAATATGATCCAACGCTTTTTTAATTAACATCAATATAGAAAATCATGCATTGATTCACAAAGAAAACTATCCCGGTTTTTCTGATCAATCTGGATAGCATTTACAAAATATTTTTTCAAAAAACTGTTCAAGAAGGCATACATTTTTCCGCTTAAAGTAATATAAATTACATTTAGAACCATATTTGACGAAGTTTTTGCACAAGAGTAAATGCATATTTCTAAATGAGGGGAAAAAACCCCCATTAGCAGTATCCGTTACTTTTGTGTCTTGTATATGAAACATCTTTTGATTATTTTTTTATTCTAGATCATTTTTCTCTTTTGATGTATAAAATAAAAACGGATTTTACTGTTAGGATGCTCAAGAAACTTTGATTTTAAATTTCTCATTCCTTTATTTATGGTAGAAATTACTTAACTACATGAAAAGTCTATTATCGGTTTCCTATTATATTTATTCTGAATAATTTTGTTTAGTTACACAAGTTACAAATGTTTTTTATGTTTAAGAAATATAGTATACGCTAAAGAAATTTAAATCCTGTATTCAAAACTAATTTTTCCTTATTTCTGGAATCCTCAAATAAGTGTGTGCTTAAGAATTGATGCAGTGTGTTTATACAATTTTCCGTGATGAGAGATCATCACGTCTAACAGTGAAGATGAATTTAATCAAAAATAAGAAAATTACATGACATATTAATTCGATACCTGTACTTTTTAATTTTCTTTAAATGGTTTTCATAGTCATTTGTTTCCAAATGAAGTAAAAGATTTCTTAAGCAAAAGATTAAAACCAAGTTCTAACTCAATTTTATTTGCCTCTCTTTTTCACGCTCATGTTATTCATTCTCTGAACATATAAATTGCATCGCGATATTTATTTCGTAAGGCAATATTTTTATAGTATTGTTATGAATTACTTCCTTTGAAGTACCGTAAAATCCGACGAATAACGCGCACTTTTAACACAAAAAAAATGAGTGAAATTTAAGGGTGCACGGTATATGCCGGGTATAAAAATGAGAGCTTTAAAAATAAAAAAAAAGATAAGCAAAGACACAAAAATTAGACTTCTACATATATCGAAGTACTATTTCTTTAAAAGAAATAACATTCCTTATGTACTTAAAGGGTTGAATTCTAGAAGTACACTATTTTTTACAACAGCTTAGAATAATATCTCGAATAAATGACTTCAAAACATAAGAGCGCTGAGCACTACATTTCAGGTTTTTTCGTAAAAATGGGGGTACACGTTATATGATGAATATACCTAAAAATTAATATTTGCAGCTGGAAAGTGTAGGTGCGTGTTATACGGCGGTGAGCGTTATACACCGGATTTTACGGTATATAATTTTTAAAATGAGCACCTCACCAGGCACTTTCAGTTTATTATAAATTATATAATCTGAATTTTCTTTTAATGATTTGTTTTCTACTAACGTATTTAATCATGATTTGTGTTCAAGTCTAAAACAC
This sequence comes from Trichonephila inaurata madagascariensis, assembly GCA_019973955.1. NCBI lineage: Eukaryota > Metazoa > Arthropoda > Arachnida > Araneae > Nephilidae > Trichonephila > Trichonephila inaurata. The sequence continues at coordinate 637,538 of BMAV01007906.1, forward strand.
ATTTCTTCAAACTTGCCGTCTAATTCTGTTCATTATTTTCTCAATTTTTAACATTTTACTTTGCTTACTCTTAATGTTTTCTTATAAAGAAAATAATACTGTTATATTTTCATTTTATTTTTTAAAATCTATTTTTAATCAATTGCACGAAGTTTCTGAAGACTCGAAACTGTAAAACAAAAATTATTGAATGCTTTTGAAACTGCATTTTGCATATGTCTATTCTTATAATTTCATTCGCCCTAATTATATGTTTGAAGAAAAGCATGCTTCACGCAGTTCGCACTGAAAGATCTATGGTTTTTCTAAATAAAGAATAAAATTACATAACAACTAATGAAGTTCGTTCTAATCGTGAGTTGTGTTCGTGATATTGCAACCAGTTCGGTATTCATTGGGATTTCTTTCTGCCAATTTTTTTTTTCTGAAACTAAGAATGACAGCACTCATCACTTCGAAGTTTTTTCTAAAATTAAAAGCGACATCACTGATCATTTTGGAAAAAATAAAAGAAAAGAAAGGAAAATATATAGAAACTTTTTTAAGAATCAATACACCTTTACAACAAGTACAATATGCTTGAATATTCAAATGATTCATATCTATTGTTAAATATCACCAGTACATTTTTTGATGAGCCCATATCTAAGGGATGAGTGTTTTCCCCCTTGAAATATTCGCTGCATATTCTGTCGGGATAGTAAAGTAGAAATAGCAATGGTGAGGTATAATTATCTGATGTTTGAAATATAAGATTTATTTTTTTTTATCACTGATAAAGAAATAGAAGAAATTAAATAATACAGTGTCTTTTGTTGCTTTCAGTCGTCTATAAAGGGATGCTGTAAAAGCAGGGGCGGGGAAACTTTTCCAGGGTACGGGCTACTGATTTTTTCAAGATATTGCAGTCCACCCAGTGGCGTAGGTGTGGTGAACTAAGAAAAAGGTCCACAGTAATTATTATAACTTAATAATAAATACGGAATATATATTTATCCCTGCATAACTACAATAAAATTAACTTACACCTTTAAGACCGTATTTATATAAAGACACAAGATTCAAACATAATAATCATAACCAAAAATATAACAACATCAAATGATGTATTTGTTATGAAACAATTTAAAATACATTAAAAAATAAAACATTTTCATCTAAAAATGCTCATAGTTATAGTCAGTAGAAGAGTCGGCATACTGTTAATCAATCTTGAATATTTCGGTATATAATTACTAACTGCTATTGTTGAGGCGGTCACTTCAAAATGTCTTGGAGGTGCAGCGGTGGAACACGATCAACTTAATGCCCATCTCTGCTGTTAAGGAATTGTATTACAGTATTTAATTAATAAATAAAGGCTGTTTTAAGTATATAGCACAGATATATAAAACATCAGCTCCATACTCAATAGTAATAACATTGCATTTCAACCCCATACAAAATCCTCTTGAATATCTTTCTATTGAGGGATTTAGGTGTTCGATTAGAGGACTATAAGAATATTCAATATAGAGATACAAGGCAGAAGTTTCGGCGTCACCATCTCGTAAAATGTTACGTGGGACTGTCTCTAACCTTCGCACCTCCCTAATTCCCCCCATTCCAGGAATTTTAGCACGTTTGATCATCAGAGCTCTTTCCCTTAAAGCTTTATGTTTCTTTTCTATATTCGAGCTCTATATTTAAATCAGTGCACTTTTGAACAGGCTGGGAATATCCCCAACGAGAGTGGGAAAATGGTTCATCTATTCAAAATCCTTGAAAATCCTGTTTTAGGACATCCAGACAAAACATTAAATTATTTTTGGCCCAAATATCCTCTATAGAGAAATATAAATCTGTTAAAATATGCACTTTTAGAAATCATTTTCAATGAATGAGAAAAAAAAAAGAGGATATTAAATCGCGCGAAAAGTTGATAGCAGATCTGGGAAATATCAATGTCAAACACAGCAGGTTTTCGTTCTGACTTCATTAAAAATAATAAAAACAATTTTATACTTTCTTTTATATAATATTACTTCATTTTAATTCCCGTTCTTGCTGTGATTTACTTTTATAAGCTACTTCCTTGAAAAAATTATAATTATAGCAGAATTCTGAAATGTATCAGTTATTGAAATTATATATATAATAAAAAATAATGAGAAAAGTTACATATAAGCATGGATATTAGTACAAAAATATGTACACACACACACACACACAAAACATATTCGACAATTACTATCTTTTCCCAACGTGGTTTCTTCAACAATCTTTTCTGGTTCTGACGAGTTTCAAAATTTTGTATGTATATTCCAAGAGCTTTTTTTCAATTCCTACTATTAGCTCGCGTTGTCTATATATTTATTTATTTATATATTTGTATATTTATTTATTTATCTTGGTGGAATTTTCAATCGTTAATAAAATACATTTTAAACCGCTGAATTGAGCTGAAATTTTATATACAGGATCATTTTGGATGACAATACAATAATTTAATTATAATTAATAAAAATTAATTATTTAAAAAACTAAAGATTAAAACTAATTATTTAAATAATTACAAATACAGCCACGTTGGCGACTTAGCGACCATTTTGGCGACTTGTGTCAAAACTTGTGTGAAAAGGTTTTTTTCTCACGTGTTAAAGCATTCAGTTGGACTGAAATTAAAAGGACAATACGATACTTTAATGATAATTAAAAAAACTAATTACCACTTAATGTTGTGATTCTGTCCTATGTATATACATATTTATATTAATTGTAACTATTTAATAAAAAGTAGCTAAAATAAAATTTTTCGTTGTTGATCTAAGTAGGAATTGACTTAAAAACTATTTTTTTATATTACTTGTTTATTGGAAGAACACATCCTGATTCGCATTGCGTCATCTAATACAGGAAAATAAATTAAATTCTTAAGTAGTCAAACGAGAGGGTTGGGGCTTGAGGTCATAACATAAAATTGGGTTAATGTTACTACATTAATGAAGAATTCGTTTAATTATTGAGATGAAGACTTGAGATAGTATGTGAAATGAAAGAATAAAGTAAAAATACCTCTTGTAGCGAAGCAAAATGTTGGGAAAGAGCAAGATTTGAAATTAATTGCATCTGCAATACACAAGGCAGGTAATTTTAGCTTTCGAGGAAAGGATATATTTGTTTTTTATAACGTCACAATAAAACAGCCCTTATAGTGATCACAATAAAAGTAATTTCAAGGGTAATTAAGTGTTGAGAAATATATACTTAAATGATTCACACTAAAAATAATTTCTTTATTCAACATGTAGTAGTTTTCAAGGAATTGATGGAAAACTAAATTATTTTATAATTTCTTCATTCTTTATTATTTCTTTTTATCATTAAAAACTTTTAGACGAGACACTGAGTCATGCATTTCATAATTTTGAGCGGTTTCTTATTGTGAAGAAGAAATGGTTTTAATGATACTTTTAAAAGCGAGAATACTTTGCAACTTTATCATTTAAATTTACGATGTACAGATACAGAATTTTAAGAAATTTTGCAAAATAATCAAAGGCTAAAGAGCTGTTTAAGAATAATTAATTCGGTGATCAACTCCCATAGGAAATTTAGGATCAGTTTTTAGTCTTAATGTACTATTGTGTTTCGTACATGAAAGAAATAGTTAAGTAATTTCAAAAGGGGAAAATTTTTCGAAAATCGAGAATCAGTAATATTAAATTAGCTCACGTTTTCAACTTCACATTTCTGTTCAAGTATAAAAACAATTAAATATACTTATGTTACGTATTCCTGACCATTAAAGGCAAAATTAAAAACTGTTTACGTTGTTGATAATTATAAAGCTAAAAAAATTATATGAATATATCATATGATTGCATAACTTTATCAAATTCCCAGCAATTGAATAACCCATTTAATGTGGATCTTTTAGTAACTTTTCATTGTTAAATGTTGCTTTTAATTTTTCCATTTTCGTAACTCTAAATTTTACTTTTCGTTTGTTGTGTCGAATTTGACATGAATGTATAAACAAAGTTTATTACTTAGTTACATGGGGGTTGCTTAGTTAATAAGAAAAGAAAAAAATGAATCAAATTCTCGAAACTGAGCAAAGTTTCAATGATTAATATTAAAATATCACACATGTAGAAATTCGTAGCGCTTTTGCATAGTTTCCTACCGAATAAAGTTAAATAGGCTAAAATCATGTGACGTCACAGTCATATGATAACTGCAATCCCATGTTTTCGCTGTTACTAACTTTTGCTTCTTACAGAAACTTTTTTTTAAAAATTACATATTTGCCAACAGTAATAACGCACATAGAAAGCAAAACGCACTTAATTTTGTAAAAACTTTTTGTGAAGAGTCTTAGTATTCGAACATCTTAACCAAATTGCCAAACTTGGAATTTTACCTTAATTTTACAAGTAGAACAATGGGGGTAAGTCTAATGTCAGTTTTGAATTCAATGGAGAACATGTGGTTGTATCTATCACGTGACGGGCATGAATTTAGCCCATTCATTTCTTGACATTTTAACTTTTAGTAATGTATCACACAAATCAAAATAAATTGGAAGATAATGTTATTTTTCAACACGTTTTAAAGATGTTATTTATGCAAAAAATCGGATACTTATGATTAAATTTGGATTATTAAAAATCAACTCATCATCTACCAAATTTTAATTCACCTGCTTTTTTGTGTGTTTTTAAAGTGCTTTTTTTCTCGAAAAAAACAAAACACATTACCAAGGTCACATCATTTACTCAAATATGGTATTTCTGTAATCAACAATTCTTGAAACTCGTTCTACAGATATTAAAAAAAATTAATTGATAGTTATTCAGTTTTGTGAAATACGCAAAATCTAAAATTAATAATTTTTTTATTATACTACTTTAATGACAGGGAGATTAAATTGACTAAAAAATAATTCATCCTTTGATCATATAAAATTCCATAATTATTCATAGGGTTGCGAAAATATTAGAAACCTATTATTTCCTATTCTTTTATTATTTTCTTAATTCATTTAATGACAAAAGGTGACCTTGGAAAAACGTATATTTTTCATCACATTTCCTCCTGTTTGAGATTGGAATTTTAAGTAGAATTCCTTTTAATTACCCTTGCATTTTTTTCATTTCCTTAAATATTTTAATTCGTTACATCAGAGACCAAATGCAGAAAGGAATCAAAAGTCATACATATGCATCTAAGAACATGTAGTTTTTTAATATCTTTCTATTTCATTTAAGTTTTTTGTGTTGTATGTTATATACTGTAAATAAATGATAGTGCAAAAAAGTAGACAATTAAGAAACATTTCAAAAAGTCATAATAAAGGCGTTATTACTATTTGAAAATTAATATGAAATATATTTTCAAATAATAATAGCGCCTTGGATAAACCAGTGGCGGTTTATCCATTGGGTGCTTGGGGCGGGCTCCCAGAGGCCCGGAAGAAACCGGATAAGCTGGACTTAACCCGGTTTTCTGGTTATAAATTTCGATCCTCCGGTGCCAAGGGGGCCTGTAGATCTTCTGCGCCCAGGGCCCGAAATGAGCTTAAATCGGCACTGCCAGAAACCTTCAAAGTATTTTTTGCCAAATTAGCTAAGCGTAATTGTTGCACTTTATATCTTTTTATCAATTTATTTCTAAAACTCTATAATTTATTTTTATTTTAGTTTGTAGAATTTAAGCACTTTCGTTTTGATCCTAGATCTATAGCGTAATATAAACTGTCCCTACATCATTGCATTGTAATAATGTACTTCAGCATTTCGTTTTTCACCAAAGTTTAGGGAGGGGGAAAAAATAGGGAGGTTTATTTGCTTTTTCTTTCTAAAACAAATAACAAGAATAAAATTTGTATTTCAGGTTCTATACTTCAAGCGTATTCGCAAAGTTAATTTTTTTAAAGCGTTATTTAATTAACATACTTAGTGAAGAAAAAATGCTTTTAAAACTCCGACTTGTGTAAAGCAAAATTACCGTCTGCATATTGATAGCTAATCTACAACTAGGATACAAGATGAAGGATCTTCTAAGCAAACAACAAAAAATAGTACAGTAACTAAAGTTGATTACTAGTTTTTGACAGAACTAAAATTCTTCTTATTAATCCTACATTTTTATACAATAAAGTGACACTAATCATTACGTTAAACTTGAATGGAAGTTTTTTCCTCCTCTCTAAAAATAGAGAGTGTTACAATTTCGTAAATACGAAACCTGTCACAACTCTGACAAACTACAACAACCATGTTCCTCCACCACTCATCTGCTGTCAAAACAATGCGTCAAAAATTCCACGCCAATCCCCATTCCAAGTACTTAAGATCTGTTTGAATGTCACTCAAAGTAAATGAGCGTTTAACTGTTGGTAGAAATAATTTGCGTTTATTTGTTGTGGCCGGTTTCAGAGGGTTGTCTGAACCTTGCTTCCGAAAACTGTCTCCACGTCCCATTTATTCTCTGTTAACATTTGCGTAATTAAAAAGAATCAAGTGAGAGAACGAAGAGAGGCTTTATGGGAGGAATCCGATTCCCCACACATTACGGGTTCAAAAGATCTCAATGGTTTGTTTCTTAACCGTTAATTGAAAGAAGTGCAACAGAAGAATTTGCTAATGTAGTGAATAGACAGACTCGGTGTAGGGTTTCCTCCCCAAAGTAAATAGGGCGTTAGTTTTTTTCTTAAGGTTGCTTTTGGTTTCCGGCTTTTAATGTGAAGTAGCACAGTGCCACATGCGATGATTTTTTTTTCTCCAGATAGAGGTTAGAAACCGTGTAATTACCGCTGCTCAATTTGTAAGACAGCGAAGAAAACTTTATGTCAATATTCAGACTTCATGCCAAGATTTTTTTTTCCGCCTTCATTAGGTAACGTAAAGGTCAAACCTTAAAGATAAAAAATTTATAATGAAAGATAATGTCTCGGAACATTTTAACAGAAATTCAAAAAGGTGGATGGCATCTAATGACAGCTAGAAAATGATAAAATTATAATGATTTAGGAGTATGAAAATAATAAATAAACATCATAAATTGAAAAGGAACGAATATTAAAAGAAGCGCAGCCCATTTTGCGACAGACTTGTGTTTCTTGTTTGGAAAAACTAGACTGGAGTTTATGAAAGATTGCTTTGATGCAAGAAATGAGTCTTTGTCCCGTTCCCCGAAATTTTCTTTTATATTCAATCATTTTTTGAAAAATTTTTTACATTTTTATTCGCATTACGTCAGTTACTTTACATTCTTAAAGTATGTGACAGAAATAAAATAAAGATATGTATATTAATATACATTCATGTGGTATGCTATTCTTTTTATGTCATGTCAAAGCTATGAATATATATGAAAGGGGAAATTATCTCCCTTAGAAGTTCTGCATTCGTGCATGTGTTTGTGATGTCAAATAGAAAAGATTAAGATCTATTTTATTATTTTTTGCTTAATTAAGCAATCATTTAGTTTATATATAATCATTTTGATTCACATCCAAATTCAATAAAATTGAACATATCATCGATTTGATGGTATGTTACTGTTCATTTATTTTATTTTATTATCGTTATATTTTACTATAATTCATCATTTATGCATTTTAAAACAAAAATTCAACTTTTAAAATTCAATTATTTCTAATTCATTGTGTTTTATATAATTTTGTATTAGATAAAAAACGTATTTGAGACTTAAGCAATTTAAGAATCAACATTAGGATCTAAATATAAATGACTTATATTTGCCATGATTATATGATTAAAAATAATATTAAATCTTTTTAACCCTTTATAACAAGGGTTTCAAACTCAAAGGCTGACTTGGGCCAAATGAACAAGGTTTAACTTAAAGTGGGCCACAAAGAAAATCAAAACTCATTGAAATGTTAGTTTATTTCGATTAATACATTATAACAAACATGTATAAAAGAACAAGAGAAATTTAATATGTACGTCCTGACACTTGACATCTCTTCTCTGCTACTATCTTTCCTATTTCGGGAGAAATTTCGATATTTTATTATCTATTACTGTGTGCCAATATACTGGCCAGGCCCCAAAACTGCTCGTTGGGGGCATCGAGTTTGACATCCCTGATTTATAAGGTCGTGGAAGAAGTATATTTCCCAACTTCACTCATTTTTAAATGTCGGTGGGAAGCTATTTTCCTACCAATGAATTTTGCTGCTAGCTCTTCAGCTTGCACGACAACTGCTTTCTGGATTTTCAAATCGTAAGCGCAAAGGATGACCTGTAAATTTCCTGAGCTACAAAAAAATTGCTCCAGATGATGTACGATTGGCTAAAGTTAGTGACCATAAAAAAACATACAGATGTTGCCGTTTATGCTTCTACTAAGGCATGCGAGAAAAGAACAAGGTATATTTGTATAGCTTGCAATGTACCATTATGCGTTGATTTCTTTTTTCTTTTTTTTTTTTTTAAATTTCATGAAAAGTAAAATGTATAAATTCTTAAATTTTTTAATACAGAGTATATGTAATATATAATTCCTTTTACAAAGATTTTAGTACTTACAAATTAAATTTTGTAAATATTATGTAATAAGATATAAAAAATTGCAAAACATAAGATGTCCAACTTTGGAATAACTCCCAGTGGACGGTGAGAAGCAAAATTTCCTAAAGTAGTTTAAATCAAACTAGTTTTAAGTAATAGGATAAATGAATTATTTCTTTTTATAACTAAATCTTAATCCCCAAAATATTTTAACATAGCATTACTAGGAAAAAATGGACATCTAAAAGGTTTATTAAAAAAGACAAAAAAGAGAAAAAAAAAATCTATAAATTCGCAACGAATAATGTTTTATTCTTGAGAATTAACTATGAAAAAAGGAAGATAAGGTACTTTTTTCCTTCTTTTCTCCAGACATTAAGTTGTTTATTTTCATTTCTAAAATCCCCACTTTTTAATGTTAATGGTCATAAATTTTACTCATATTCTTTTTATTTTCACCATTCTTCTTTAGAAAGAAAATCTAAGAATGAGTCGAGATAAAGTGAGCAAACTGTTCATCACTTTAAAAAAATGGGGGAATATTCAAAAGCTCTTGCTTTGTTAATGTATCAAAATGTCAACCAGTTTTTTCGAATGCTAGATTATTCTACAAAATTAATTAATCAACTCACATTTATGAATATCCCACTTAAGGCACTTCAGAGCGCATCTCATGTGTCAAAAAAGGGAGAAAAAGAATTCTACTCTTAGGGATGTTGAAACTGCATTTCATGATGTATATAGTTATGATAGATAAATAAAATTTCTTGTATCGTGACTAAAATAGTATCTACATTGTTGACTTTTTAAATCCTTAAGTGATAGCTCGTAATGCAATGATGAGAGATACTTCAAAAATAATTTTGTTTTGGATTTAAAAAAGCAACTCTTAGAATAAGGGTATTTTTCTATTAAAATTTAATTTTCTATTAAATTAATTTCATGTAGGTAATTGTACACTATCTTTTCATTGCAAATTATAATGCATATAGTATGAAACATACTTAAAATTCGATTCCATATTATTGAATAAAAATCGAAAAGGGTTTTATAAACTTTCTGTATTAAGGTTATATTAAATGTTATATAGAACAAATAAATGTTTTATGAATAGAAGACAAACAAAAGATTTTGTATGGATGTCTGATAAAAGCATTTATCTGTATATATTGGAGAAAAGCAACCCACTCACCCACACATCACGAGATCTACGAAACTATTAGACCAGGGGTCAGCAATTTATGGCACGCGGTACAATTATCAGTGGCACTCTGCACTACTCTACAAATTTGTCAATTTTTGAGTGGAAGGAAGTTCATAAATTTGTAATGGACTTTTTCTTGACAAAAATCTTCAGAATTACGGACATTTACAAAATTATGAAAAAATCTGGAAGATTAATCTTAAGATAAATTTACAGCTATTTTGTAAAAATTATTAAATATCATTGTTGAAGAGATTTAGTTGTTTGAAAAGAGAAAATTGCATGTACTCTATATATACTTTCCGCATTTGGTTCTACATATATAAGTAAAAATATCTTTCTTCGTATGAAAAATATTCCGAGTCCTCAAAGAAATAGTTTAATAACTGAATTCTCAGAATCGTGTCAAATTGAAAGTCACAAATTATACCCCTGATTTTGCGATAGGAAAGTAGAATGGTGGGTTTACATTAAAAATTTTATTTATCTTTTTATTTAACTATAATGAAGGGAAATACTTCTACTTTATGTTGTCTGTTTCTTATTTTAATAAATATTTTTAAAAGTACATAATATATGTACAATTTTAATTTTTTTAAAATTTTAGTTGAAGAAATAGTTATATATTATACTATTTATTTTTATGTTGCAAATATCTTTAAATGATGCAAAATTAATATAAAATAAAACTATAAATCTCTGTATTATTGACCTCTATTCTCTAACTCTGAATGCATTATCGCGGGACTAGAATTGTTTCAAAAATGTCCTGCTGTGTGGCACGATGAATCATATTGATAGATTGGTTTGGAATACCACAGATAAAAGGTTGTCGATCCCTATATTAGACATACAGATTTGAAATTTGGCAAGCATGTTTTCTTTTTTTGGGTAGAGATCCACTGAGAGCGGGTTTTACGAAAACCAACTCCCAAAGTTGTGGTGGCATTTTAAAGAAATATACCCGTTTTTGAACTATTAGACCCCAAAAAAGACTCGAAATTTGGAAAACATGCTTCTTTTGTTGATTTGAGATCCGTTAAGAAGATTTGTAGAAATCGATCCCCTACGGGGAGAGGGATGATTATTGAATACGTAAAATATAAATCTGCTTCCGTTTCTGAAATTAAAATCCTGTCCTTAAATCAGAAGACGAGGGTTTTTGAATGTTTTTTAGTACAATCGAAAGCTTAATACTAGAATTTAGGTATTAATAACTGGAAAACAAAATATAGTGTCATACAACATCACAAAACACCTAGAAAATCGGATGGGTAACGGCTATTTAAAAATATATTGAGAAATATTTATTTATGAAATAATAATAGAAGTCATGCTCATATATATTAAACTCAAGATATGATTTAAACTGTGTATACATCTTAATTAAAGAAATAGATTCTAACGCTATAAATCTGAAAAAAACTATATAAGGCATATTTAAGCCAGTGAGCATCTTAATGAAGGGAAAAAAGTGTAATCTTTAGATTCCTCCTCAACACTTTTTTCAATGATATTAGATTTCATTTACTGCTGGTTTACATGTTACATAATATCAAATTCCAGAAGCCAGCTGCGTTTGACCTCGAAAGTTCTTCTTAATCTGCAGTCTTGTTGTGTTGAACCGATTTCTGAAGACTTCTTTGTATGACAGCTGTCATACTTAAGTATTACAGCACAATGTGTAATGGTTGAATTTAAAAGTCTCCTCTGAGAAACTCAGTGGTGGGTAAGACATGCTGATACACATGGAATGATTGGTATGCTTGCCTAGCAATCATTTAGCATGTTTATGTACAGGTGAAACCTTAAGGATAGTGTTAATAATCTCCTTTAATTAAAAATTCTTCATATGAGTAAGTATTTGTAAGAAACAGAAGTGTAAAAAAACAAATACCGATTTCCTTTGTATTTAACAATTTTCTCCTTTGTTTTTACAAAATCGGTACAAGTACACTTGATACCTTTCAAAACATTTTGAAAACAAAATTAATAAAATTATTAACAGCCATCTTTTATTAAATATTTATTTAATTTTAATATTCCAATAAGTTCATGCAATAGAAAAAACAACAGTAGCTTCGATTTTTTTTTTGCTCGAGTTGTTCTTAATTATAATTTCCCTTTTGTCATGTTAAATCATATATGACATTTTCTACATATTTGAGTACCGGAATCACATTGACAATGTGTCTGCTATTTGAAAGAAATATTTTTAAAGATTTGATCCCAACAACATTTAAATTTAAAACAAGAAGGAGAAGTACTCGTGAAACTATAATTATAATCTTCATAAGAGTGAATGCGAAGCCATACATACTCAAACCCAGATTAACTGTGTCTTCACAAAGTATTTGAAATAAAGTATTTGGAATTCATATTAAATTAAAATGTACGAATTATTGTCTTCATTCAGCAATTAATAATATATTTTTCATGTGGATCATAAAAAATATTCCAAATATTAAGAAAAACAATTAAAAAAATCGAACTTTTAATCTAAACCACAATCATAATCTATTTTCAAAGACAGATACCTTAAACTCTTAAACCATATTTCTTTTTTAAAAATATCAAACATCCGTGATTGACTTTTGAAATAAAAATATTTTGATACAGGATGCCCACATTTTCGAAAGGTTAAATTAAGCTTACTTGAAAATAGGACACATAAATAGGATGCATTCTTCTTTCATGGATACAAGACGAGATCAAAATTGAAATTTAATTGTTATAATTAAAAATAGTTATTCATAACTTTTGATGAAATAATTTTACCCCTAGAAAAATATGAACATATATCGAAATCCCTAACCTTGATGTATGCAATTTAGTCTTCGTGATAAAAGCGCATTGTTTGGTATCGTTCTAAAGCTATTTGATAATTTTACGCACTCGTAAAAATACGAATCTAAAACATCACGTTTGACCTATATATTTATGTGGCTTGCTAAGAGTTTAAGTGTAATAAACATAAAATAAAGAAATTTTCAGATGATGCGCTTATTTAAGATACATTAGGAATTATCCAAATTACTACTTAACGATCCATGTATTTTCTTTTCCAACAGCACTTTTAATCTAACTCTACAAAGGTAAAATTCAAATTACTACTAAAACTTTTCATCTCCACAACAAAGAGTGACCCACTTTGATGAATTGTTAAAGAATTTGAAACCAATCGTTATCTTTTCTCAAATCAGCCCCTAAGTAATTGAAGATGTCGGAACTAAAGTATGGTTGTCCTTAAGGACACATGGTCGTATAATTTTAAAGTGTTTTCCTCATATGGTGAGCAAGGGCTGTACAATTTTAAATCCAGTTCATAACTGAAACAGTTTGCAACAATATTGAAGAAGGAACAAAGAAGACTAAATGTAGAATTTAGTTGGCTTAGTGAGTTTTTCTCTGTATCCATTATTAAGCTACATGTTTTTAAATTGAAAAATTAGATAAATAAGAAGATGAAAAAATGTAAAGCTGAAATATTTGAATTTTTTATATGAAAAATGGGGAATATTTTTCCTTTAGGCTTTATTTTTCACTTATTTATCTTAGGCTTTTATGATTTTTTTCCATAAATTTTAAATTTTTCTACTATTTATCTACTAGTATTAAAATGAAGGAGCAAATTAACTCAAATAGTTCACTGTAGTTTTTATTTAAATGGACTACGAGTATTTTTTTTTAAAATAATTATTTATTATAATTATTTTATTAATTATCTTATTATTTTATTAATTATCTTATTATTTTATTAATAATCTTATTATTTTAGTAATTATTTATTATTTTATTAATTGTTAATTATTTTATTAATTATTAATTATTTTATTAATTATCTTATCATTTTATTAATTATTAATTATTTCATTAATTATTAAGTGTTTTATTAATTGTTAATTATTTCATTAATTATTAATTATTCAATTAATTATTAATTATTTTATTAATTGTTAATTATTTTATTAATTATTTTGCTATTTTATTTATTATTAATTATTTTATTAATTTTTTTACTAGTTTATTTATTATTTATTATTTTATTAATTATCTTACTATTTTTTTATTATTAATTATTTTATTAATTATCTTACTATTTTTTTATTATTAATTATTTTATTAATTATCTTACTATTTTATTTATTATTAATTATTTTATTACTTATCTTTTTAAGGAGATACCATTTAATCTTACTAGTAACACGTTTCTTTGATATTAAAAGGTTTTGTACGGCTAGAATTAATTTTATTAATTTAATTATAATGGCTGTTTTTCGTCACTAAAGAAAGACAGGGGTTATGAATTTTACAATTTTTACTTTATATATTATTGTTGAAATATGAATTACATGTGCCACATATACTCAGAATCTTAGAACTTTATGAGAAAGTTTATATTTCTCTTTCAACTGCTTTTTTCACAATTATATTTAGAATTTTAAAGAGAAGAATATTTGAATTGGTTACATAATTAATTTCCACAGATCTTATTATTACCAATGATAATTTTTTAATAGAAAATTAACATTGTTATGAAGTAGAAACAATTATTCCAATAACCGAAATGAAATTTCAGCAATTTATTTTGTATGATTTAAAAGTATTTTCAGGGCATAAATATTGGCATGGCTTGCGCTAGATATTGATGTCATGAATGATCGAAAATTGCAATAATTAGAAAAGATTAGTTCCGTTGTAAGAAAAGTACAACTGGTAAAGCAACGTGGAGCTAGATAATTTATCACATGGGTTGCAAATCTGAGGAGTAATGCAATAAAAATAATGTAAAACTGAATAATTATAATATTCATCAGAATTGATATTTTGTTTCTATAATTTCGGGTGTAAAGGAATTAATGATGTTAATGCTTTTTAATCGAAAATAAATTTGCTCTTCATTGTGAGAGTTTTATGAATCCCTTTCCGGAGTCCTATAACTACTCAGATTCCAAAATATGCTAAAATAAAATACTTTAAAATTTAATTTTAAAAATTCCAAAGTATTCATTTGATACTTTTCTGTAAAGGGATAATATACTTCATGCCAAAATTAAGAAATATTCGAACTAAATGCTTTGAATTATACTTTAATAATGAAAAATCAAATTATGTCAGGAGTTCTTTAAATACAACAAAGGCTATTATTTAATTCAGAAGACTATGTGTAAAATTTTTATTTCATTTTATGAGTGGTTCGAAAAGATAACGAATATTTAAAAGTAAACAAAGCATTCTGATTATTCTTTAATTAAATATTCAGTTTGCAAATTGAGAATTATGTAAAAGGTACAGAATGGAATTTTAATTAAAGAATTTCAATTAGATTCTGGGAGCTCCAGAAAACTACATAATTTTTAAACTAAATTATCTTTTAAATGTGTTTAATTTAAGATTGTATTTTTCGGTTAAAAAATAATCATTAGTGTTGACCATCCCAGACACAAGCTACTTAAAAAAAATAAACTATGCAATTGATGGATTTCCTGAGTAAGTTTTTTTTTCAGTTGAGAAGGAGGATGAGAGGGGGGGGGGAAACTCATGTTAATATATTTACCAAATTACCATCCGCAGTGTGTACGTTAGTTCGTTATTTATACTAAAGCCAGCCTAGAGATTTAATTTAAAATTAGCGGAATTTGTAAGTCTAAACTCACACACACACGACAGAAATCAGTTAAATTAATATACTATTTCGACTACAAATGCCTATTCTTCATATGTTAGTCAAATTTTTGAAATATGAATTAAAATAGCTTATAGAGCTAGACATATATCTCTTGCACTTAACGTAATTAAACATATATTATTAAACATATGCCTCAGACCTGTATGTTTTAAACATAGAGAGAGAGATAATTATACTAGGATAATGGCATATCATAAAACTTTCCTAACAATTATTTCTATATTTAATGAATCAAATTACAAATGTTAAAGAAATAAGTTTAAAAGCAAACAAAAGGAAAAATTTTCTGAGACTTATTTACGTGGAAATGGATAGAAAAAATTAATTTAAAACTTTAATAAATATTAAAATGGTGATTAGACAGTGAATCTGTTGACCTTCGTAACGTATACGCATGCGTCAACTAGTCGCTAGGAAATTCTAAAATATAGAAGAGAGACAGACAAAGTCACAGAAGGAATATTCTTTATTTTAGAGTCAGTTAAGACTGTCCTAAAAATTTTAATTGGTAAAATAAAATAAAATTTCTTTTTAAGAGTTTGTCCAAAAGAGCTATGTAAAAAACTCTCGGAATGAAGTCGACGTTGCTTCGACGTTGTTTTATAATGACAAGAGTTTAAATTTTTTTTATTTAATTATGTTTTTAGTTTTATAATTTATTCAAAAAATATTAAATTATATAGTCGCCAGGTAATTTTCATTTACTCTATAGAATATTCTATTGTATTTTTTTATTATATTTTTGTGCGCTTTGTTATGCACTCCCATATTATAATTTATTTTTCCTTTCCCATTTAGATAAATCCGGAGTTGATAATCTTGAAATTCGAAGTTGGACTGATAAATACGTATTTCCGAATTATATATGAAAATAACTTGCATACCACCCTAAATTATCTAATAATTTTCATATTTCATTTATTGTATAGGAAGTATAAGCGTCGGCTTTGACTTCTACAAGTCCAAGAGAAGAAAATCACAGATTTTTAAATTGATTTTCAATTTAATTTGACTCAGTCATACTTTAGCAACTTTTGCTTAAAAATAATTTATATGATTAAGCAAACAGCTTAATTATCATTTGAAATTAAAACTGTTAAAATTGAAGTATTAAGACGTCAGTAAGATGATAAATTTTAATAAATGAAAAATTAATTTAACATAAATTGAAATTAAGGTTTCGATACTTTCCACACACAAATGCATTTTGTTAATTTTATTTCATTCCATTTATCTAAAATATATTAAAAACTGTGCAAGTATGATGAACTTTCTGAAGAGAAAATAAATTGATGAACCTATCAAAGCTAATTACTGTTTTAGATTTTAAACCAATTAAATAATTTTCACTGACATTTCACAAAATGTTGACTACATTTCATTTTACCTGAAATATTTTTCAAGAACTCACGCAAGAAGCAAATATTCCATTTTACAACATAAGAAGAGTTATTTTTTTTATTTGAAAGGTCCTAATTAAAGTATTATTACAAAGATATGAAGAATTCGATCTGAAAGAAATGATTATCAATCATATTTTTCCAAGGTACCTCGATTTTAAACTACGAAGAACCAAGTTGCTAGTCACAACTCTGGTCATTGATTTTACTCTCATCAATCATATTTATAATCATTTAGTGCGTAGTTTGCAGTGCAAAGTAAACTCCGGAACTGTCGATAAAAAAAGAAAGTCCTCTTATTTTGATTGATTATATGAAATTCTACTTAATCAATCAATTTAATCAAATAACGATATACATTAATTACTTATAAAAGGTCTTTTCATCTGGTAAAAATATAGCCAACAAATTTTTTTTATTATTGATTTTGGTTGTAAATTTATAGTGGTAAAAAGACATTTTTTTTATCCATTCATATATATATATATATATATAAAGGCTGATATTAGGATATATATAAAGGATGGTATTAGATTGACTATTTATAATAAAAACAGCACTGTTAAACAACAGATTAATAGAGATTCATTCAAATTTATTGCAATTTCTGCAGTATGTCTTATCTTAGAAGCATTTGAGGAATTTAAATATAATATTTTATAGAATCTCATGAAATTAGATTTTCAAACTATATATTTTGATGTTTCATATAAAAATAAGATGTAAAGTGAGAGATAAAAAGAGTTTTTATTAAGAAATATATCATAGTATATATTGATAAAGTACCTGGAAAAATCATAGAATAACTTGTAAATATATTTATATAATAATACTAAATAAGCATTTTCTGAATAATAAATAATTTCATAAATATTATCTACATTGTAGAGGAATTAGTAGTCATACAACGGTTTTTTAAAAAAAATTAGACATTATTGTACCAGAAGTTAAATTTCTACAAAATTTTAATCCTTTAATTTCATATAAATAAATATAAAATTTCGTATACTTATAAATAACTAAGACATGCATTACTACATTTGATAGCTAACTACGAACTCTTTTACAAAATTTGATTAATTATCTTGGTATTAAAACTATAAAAAATAGTAAGGAAATTATTACATTTTTAAAAGATGGAGATATTTACTCTATGAGTTATGATTTTGAAATTTTTTAACTTCACATATATTAACATAGTTAAAATTCTTTTAAAAATTATTATAGATAATAAATAAAAAATAGCAGTATTTCTAATAAATTTTAAAATATTATTAAAGTGCTTTTTTGAATTCTAATACACATATTTCTGTTTGTAGAAAAGTTAATCTTAATTATTTAAAACGTAAAAATATTTTAGCTAAAAATTATAGGTTAATAATAATAATGGCATAGTTAATAAAGTTTAAAAATTATAAATCATTGTTTAGATCATGCCAATCAATTTGATTCATTATACATACATTTGTAACAAGTGCGATGCTAGTGATTTGTTTTGAGATTTTATTTACTTTTGTTTGAATTATTATTTATTTTATCGGTTTTTATTCCTCACATTTCTATATACTTTCGTAAGATAGGGCCCCAAGTTATTTTATTTGATAATTTTTACGTCTTAAAAATTCCAGGTCTTTTTTTTCAAAATATACATTTTTTAAAATTTACATATGGCTTCCTTATTTCTTTAATTGTATTTATTATATACTTTAAAGGGGAGGGGGCAAATTGTAAATAATACTTACTAACTACTAAGCTTTCTATTGGTTATCCTTGTGCTCAATTAGAAATAGCTTGTATTTAACAGTTTTACGAGCGTAGATTATAATCTTTTACTTTTAGTGGAAATATTTTATTGCGTATAAATATATGATTAAATTACAAATGAATGTTAAATAATTTTGTAACACAGCTGCAGTTTTAAGCAAACAAAACACAAGTTAAATTGTGAAATTGCGTCTCCTCTCTATTTTAGCAGATACTTAGCTATTTTTATAGCCAAAAAGTGTTTCATATCTTCTCTGAAATCTTTTCTAGCTATTCCCAGAAACCTTGGTAGCTTTGAATATTGATTTCTGATATATTTGGATTTCTTTTTATGTATTTTCTATAAGGACTTTCTTTCTTTTTCATGTTATACAAAATTTAAGAAATTAGATTGAAAATAAATAACTATCCAATTTCTTCTTTAACAAAAACGAGACTAAGTAATTTATAAAGTCAAAGCAATAGTGCAATAGGTATAGGTACTATAATATAATTCTTTTAAAATTTCAATTATAAATTTTAGTTTCTAAAATATATTCCGATTTCATCTTGAATATAAACAACTACAGGGTTTTTATAATATATTGCAGTTCATAATATTGCAGTATTAAAGAAATAAATCACATTTATAAAACTAGTTTTTGTAAATTTTCTGTTCTTTAAAAGAAAAAAGGATTGTTTTTTACATCTCACGCAAATATTTTAAATTACATTCGCTAAAAATTCTTTTTAATTCTTATTTTTGTATCTTATAGATCATATACATTTGTAGTTCTATTCCATAAAAATAAAAAGAAATTATGCTGGTGTTCAATAAAATATATTAATATAACAGAAATAAAGATGTACATAATAAAATTTGATGGCATTCTCAAAATCAATCAACACACTCAACAAACCGACGAGGTTGTGAGTATGTTGCTTGATTTTTACACCGAATGCGTTAGCAAAACACTATGTAAAAAACATTTTAAAATTCAATTTACTTATCTAGAAATTACAATTAATATTTGAAAGTATATAAAAGAAAGACTTTAACAAGGAATATATAATACTAGCTTTGTGTTTCAGTTTTTAATAAATTTTTAATCATGAAGTAAAATTTACAGACCAGCTAATCATTCAAGAACACGCACAATATATATGAAAAGAACAGGATAAAAAATAGTTTAAAAAACACCTCAGCTTAAAAAAAAACGATTTGCCTTTAATGATTGCTATAGCAAACAGCATAAAGCTCCATAAAAACTAAAATCCTCTCAATGAAACAATAAGAAGCATCTTTATTTTGCTCTTTTCGTGTATTTTCACAACTATATAATTAAACTTATATAAAAGAATTACCACAACATAAATCCAAAAAGTACTTCTTTTATTTGAATATTAAATTCGATCCACACGTACAAAACACTAACCCACCAACATTTCAGAACGAAATATAGGGCAAACTCGTTCCACACAAGCAAGTAAAATACTCAGAATGTGGTACTACAAGTAATTTAAAGAAACAAGATAGTATCTCATGATAACAGAAACTTTGTGAACCATCTTCACATCAATAAAAAGATACATTTGTGTAAGAAGAATTTGCTTGGCATTCAAAAGTCAATCATGAAGTAAAAGAAAATCAAGAAAAACATTGAATCGGCAACTTAAAACGTTACTAAAACCTGTAATACTATGTTGATACCAGCTTTTCTTCAGGCGTTCTAATCATTTAAATTTTGTTACGTCTTTTCAGGGCATCCCGGTCATGTATGAATAAAAATAAAATAAAAATATATTTCCTATAGAAAATCAAAAATTTTAATAACTGCAAGAACAACTGTTTTTGAAATAGTGTAAAAATAAGGAACAACTTTTTTTTTCTTTTTCCCTCTTTTCTTTTTTAGCGAATGTTTTCTATTTTAACTGTCGTATGTCCTTTTGTGCTCTTAATTCTCGCTTTTTTAAGGCATTACGTAAATTTGGTCACTTAAAGAGAAAATCTTTTTGGTAAATAGTGAAGAAGTGTTATTTCAGTTAGAAGTGGACTGAGGGAGTTTCTATTTTCGTTAACTACTCAGGATTAATCTAGTTTTTTATGTTTGCTTTATTATCAAATTGTAATATGTGGGTGTAGAACTACGTAAATACTTAGTGATAATCTAAAATTTGCATATTAACTCATACAATGGAGAGTTTTGTTGAATATTTAGCAAATGACTATTAAATAAAACTAAATGCTATTAACAGCTTCAGCGTTGAAATGATTAAAATAAATTCAATTTAAATAAAAAGTTTATTTTCACGATATAAGTTGAAATAAAGTCTTTTACTTCATAAATGTGAAGTGTCGTAATCGTCTTCAAAGAAATATATACCATAAAAATCAAATGATATGCAAAACTGGTGATAAACGTTGATATGATATCCCAAACTTTCACAAGTGAAAATTATTTTTTGAACCTTTCAGCAATCTAATTATCAGCTTTGTTAACAGAGCAAGTCTTTCAACAGTCATAGAATTTCTTTTAAGTTAAGTTTAACAATACAATGTAAGAGATTTAAGTGAGATAAATGAGAAAACTTGAAAATGTGTTGTTTAGAACATTTTTTTAAGTGTGTATGTAATTACATATATATATATATTTCACTTTTTATCCTCCATGATTAATAGTCAAGCAAACCTTGTCAAGTACTTTTTTCACACGCTGCACATAAAATTTAAAATTTCAATTAAGTTAAACAGATTATAAAATTATAATTTAAGTTAGTTTTGATTAATCAATTAATATAAGATATTAACTACACCCAACAGGAATAAATAGGGGGATACGAATTACCATTATAATAATGATATTATTCACAAGAGCACAGCAATTGCCAATAGTATCTTGAAGTGCATATATTTTCTTTCTTACATTTAGCCTAAATTTTACACCCTGTTGTAATTTTCTCACTCAATAACAGACAAAATAATGTTAAAAGAAACGAAAAATTGTGTCATTGTTTTACACAAACGGGATAAATAAGCTAAGTATTTTAATTTAATCGCAAAGTTGAATGACTTTTTTTAAATGTACTATTTATTATTTCTTCTGTAATTATATATCTAGGATTTTATATTGATTTTTTTTTGTCTATTTAACAAACATATGTTTTTATTAAAAGTAAATTTTCTATTTTATGAAAAGTGGCCGCTGTAGCCTAGGGGTCATAGTCACGAACTCGTGATCGGCGGGAGTTCAAGCCCTGAAGACCCACCGTGTAAAGAGGCTGAAGCATATTAAATCTGTCGTGGTTCAAAACCCGCATGTTGGTAAGGAGAGTGAAGTGTCAGCCCAGGTGCCGTCCTCGTCACTTGATCTTGGTCAAAATTATGAGGTCCATCTTTAATAGCCCTCAAGTTGCCTTATAGTTCTAAATAAACACTAATTTACTCTATTTCATAAGGTGACCAGCCGTCCTCCTTTTATAGGTTATGTCCTTCCTCGAAAAGTGTCCCCATTTTTGCCATTTTTTTCAATATTTTAAAACTGATCTGTTAATCTCTATTTTCAGAGATGAACCAAACATGCTTCCAAAATGTCGATGAATGGTCTAAAACAAAAATCACAGGAAATAACAATTTTCAAATGTATATTTTGACTTTGTCACATGTAAATTGGGCAGATATAGAAAATTACGTTGAGTTTTTATCGAAAGAAATGCCTGATATTAAAATCAATGACAATTGTCTGCTTGAAGTAGAAAGAAAACTGAATGTATATTTAAATTCTAATAAATTAGAAAATCAACATGCTGCGAAATTGGTAAAATATGGGTAAAATTACTTGAAACCATTTCAAAAAGGAATACATTCCATATGAAAATGTAATTATTCTTGTTGAATTTACGTTGTTCTACCCTGGAACTAATGCAGCAGTTGAAAGAGTTTTTTTCAGTTGTTAATGATTTTTGTGAAGTGACTATAGTGAGAAATCAATATTGAATGTAATATTTTAGCTACAGTGCTTATACCGCAAAATTCAGTATGAAGGATATTTTTTGCCCGAACTTTCCGATATATTAAAAAATGAAATGTTGACAAAAAAAAATTCATTCAATGGAAAAATACTCGTTTAAGATAATAATCAAAAAGAATGTAAGCGTAATTAGCGTATTTTTGTTTGAGTTAATAAAACGTTTCATATATTTAAGTTGTAATTTTTTCTTAAATGTTTCGTCCTCCTTTTCATTGTGAAAAAAATAGTCACCTTATATTTCATGAATTTCAAAAATGAATTCCCGAATAGAGTTCCGTCTTACATTTTTTAAACCAATATCCTGTTCACGTCGCAAATCTTTATTTAAATTTTATTTTAAATAGTTTTCTTTCGGGCCGAGCCTTTTAAAAGTCTCCAACAAAACAGAGAAACGTTGCCCAAATAAGTTTTATTTATTTAGTTATTTTTGCTGGAATCCACATTAAAATTATTAGAAAGCGTTCAACAAAGAATAATTATTATGGTTTGAAATTTCAAACTTTATTATTCGCTGGGATTATTGTACTCTGGACAATCAACTTTGGTTTAGTTACTATATATTATGAAGTTGTGTGGGTTGTAAAATATTAGTTTCTGACTTTCTGATGAATAATGTTTGTTGAATTCTGTAACTAGTACGTGTACTGATATGATAAGAAAAAAAAATGTTAGGAGTGTTGCATCAGCCTTAACTTTGTAATTTAAAAAAAAAATTAGATTAAATAATCTATTGGGTGTGGTTTTCTCTTGATTAGTTTGTTGAATGTATTGTTGCTTTCTTGTCTGCGTCATTTCTAGACCGAAAATTAATTTTAAACCTGTCATGCAAATTGAGTGTCTCTTTATTTTCATTCATTCAAAATGATACAGTGTACCAATCCCCGTAGTTTAAATTTATGAAACTGTTACTTCTGGCATCACTCATGTGTACTAAGCGTTAACTTATTTCTGACTAAATTTCAACTTAAAAAAAAAAATCGAAGAAATTCTCAGTGATATTTTTCGTTCTTAGATTAAAAATGTCAAATATCGACTACATTGCTTATAACCAATTATCGACACGTAACTTCGGATTGTCAAGTTATGTATCATATTATTAATATATTTTTCAAATAAAAACTGTCGAAATGTTGAGGCTCAGAAGTATAAAAGAAGCTTAAAAATCGAGGCTAATTTTTGAGACAGGGTTCTTCCAGGAGGAATAATTATCTTTAAGCAAACTAAGTTTATTTTGTTAAGTAATTGCAAAAGTAATCAATAGTAATCAAAAATATTGAGATGGAAACTTTCTAAACAATTATTGCTCATAATGCTTTATTCTTTTGGAAAAGAGACAGAGAGAATTGGCAACAAAAAAGTATAACGATTACTTGCCTCTTTACATCTCAATTGGAATTTAATTGTTAATTCTATAATGACATAGATATTAGTTAATAAATCAAATAATTTAATGTGTTATTCACTACCTCCCATGAATTACAATTTTTATGGCATGTTATTTACTCTCTGTTCGTAGGAATTTCTCTGTTAGTTAAATATAATTTTTGCTTACATTTTTTTACTCTAAAAATCATTGTGACTTTATTAATATTATTCAATGATATACTTTGTTTTTAATTTATGTAACACTCTGAATCAATGAGAAAGCTATTGGCGGCGGACCTCGTCATTGTGAACCACGGCTCACCACACTAGCCAGCCTTGATAGATTTAATGTGCATCAGTCCCTCAGCATGGCAGATCTTCAGTGGCACTAGGTTTTGAACCAGAGACTTGATAACAATAGACACGAACTCACGATAATGACCATTCAGTGATATGATGCTTATAGTTTGTGAAATGCTTCATAATAATGAAAAATAAAAAAAATATTAAACCACTGCGCAATTTCATTAAAAATCACATGTTTCCTTTTATATTTATCTCTCTCTATATGAAAAAAAAAAGTTTTTCATGATGCTGTAATAAATTTATTACGTACTATCGCAACAATACGAACGTTCAAGATAACTCGCCAAGTTAGCAACCCCGAATTTGCATGTGTCGTACGAGCTAAATTGGCAACCATGTGTTTCGTTTCATATAATGTCGTCAATGTGGTTGTGATGATAATACATTAGTGCAAGCTCTCGCAGAAAAATATCACAACGATTGTCTGGACTGGAATCATTGAGTGAGAAGAAAGGCGTTGCCTCATTCGAAGACTTATTAACAATCAACGGAACTAAACACTCAACTTTCTAGGAAGCTGTAGGTTTAACAAAATTTGAGTACTTAAGCAATGAAATGGTGGACGATGCAGCTTCAGAGATGAATTTAACTGAAGAGGAGTGCCAAGAACGAATTTTGCGAGAAAAAGAACAAATAAATAGGACTACATAAAACATGTAAAATGCAGTTTTACAATTTGAGCAATGAGTATAAACATTTGTATAATTTGTACAATAGGGGTCGGTCCATCGTTAGGCAAAAAAATTAATTTATTCCAAAATACGTGCATTTAGTTTAACTAAAATTTATGTTAGTTATCTTTAAAAACCTGTTGTGTGTTAAGAATAATAATTTATTAATAAAACTACATATCTGTATTGCACAATAGCTAAATGTTTATGGCTTACATAAGTGATATATGAGCTTATTACTAGATTTTAACTATAAAAACAGTTAAAAAACATTTGGAACAATGCGTATTAAATATTTACTCCATAAAAATGTTATTCTTAGAACCAGTCATTACCATTTTAGACTTATTAATCCACACAATGAAAAAGAACAAGAGACATCTTACAAAAAAGAGCATAAAAAAGGGGAAAACGTCATTCCTAAATATCTCTTGATTCAATAATACTAGTATAAAAGATATTTGTATAAATGCAATGCATATAAATTCCTAGAACGCTTCTGTTCATAAGTTGTTGTTTTTTTTTATGTCACAAAATACGCTCAGCTGTCTACGATAAATACAACTTGTCAGTAAAGAAATCCTTGATGTTCGGTGAGGTGAAATCAGGTGCCAATGATTTGTCATCGAATCCGTAAAAAATCTTCAGTTTTTGTTGATGGTATGAAACACCCTTACGAGAAAAAAAATATAATGATTTGAGTAGGAAGATGAGAGAAAGATGAATGCAATGACTTTTAAAGTGAATGACGAATGGTTTAAATATTTTAAAAAAAGAGGGAGGAATGAATTAAGTTTTAAACGAGTATGGTAAGTGCCAGTTATGGTAATGGCTTACTTTTTCTTTTCCTCATTAGTTGTCATGAGTATTTAAGAGCTTCACAGAGGAGTTACTTTTTAAGGATTTATCATGTTTCAATGTAAAGAAAATAAAGTTAAAAATTGAATAAATATTTTTTCCCACTTTGTATCACTGAATTTTTCTTTAAAAAAAGCTATATTTTCGTTTTATTTGAATTATTTTTTAAACAAAAACTAGTGATGAGTAAAAAAGGATGCCATTAGTAAATTCGAAAGAAAAATTTTAATGAGATGGATTAGATCAATTTTAACAGGTATAAAATGATATTTAAACAAAATGAATAGCAAATCGAAAAAAAATATTCATTACATTTATTTTAGCCTCGTGATAAATTTTCTCTAATATTCCAAAGTAGATTAAGCCATTTTAAGATTTTCGCAAAAATCATATCAATTTTGAAAAAAAAGAAAAGAATTGTTAACATTTTTAGAGCAATTCTTCAATAAAGTGTAATATATAAGATAAGAGTGAAGAAAAATACCTCTTCCGATTATTTTAAAATAAAATTATTAAATTACTGAATTTCAGTGGAAAGTACAAAGATACCAAGATTTTAGGCACCAAGATTGAACCCTTTATGAGCCGTAATGAAAAAAAGGGGTTAATAAGGGCTTAAGTTGAAAGCAATTGTTAAATTTCTTTTATTTTGCAGTCTCAACATTTATTCAGATTCTGGTAACAAGTAATATATGAAAATTTTTTTTTTAAAATTCTTCAGACATTTAATTTGACCCACAGTATTTTTTATCACTGTCGATTTAAATTTATTGAGATGCAAATTGAATAGTGTCTGGGCACAGACATAAAAGTACTCAAAATAGAACATTTCCTCAGTTTATAACTATATCGCTCCTATAACAAATCGAATCATAAAAAATCTAATATATTTTACAGGCAGGAACGCGACAGGGATCCTTCCTTATTGGTACGCCGAAAACTTCAGAAAATCAATTCGTGATGCCTTTATACCTAAATTATTGTTACATGGAGACAAAGCCCCATATTAAAGGCATTTCTTTCTCTGCATTAAACAGAAATAATGGCGGAAAATGTCAGTAATAATAAATGTTGGGCACCTTAACAGCCGATTAATTTGAAGCCCTCCATAAAAGCTCGAATAAGTTCTCAGAGAAGGACTCCAAGGGATTACTTTTAGTCTTCTTATTGTACATAGAATGATTGAGAGTTTGTCTATGATAAATTATTCAATATAATTAAAACTAATGTAGGACTAATTAATGCTGCTGCCGATATATAAGCAGGTTTTAATAAATAATTTGAATGTTTTAGAAGAAAGAATAAAGAAGCTCTAATCTTTCTTAAAACAAGTGTATTGGTTTTTACACATTATGTGCAATAGATTAATTATTTAGGTGAAATATAAAGAAAAACAGGAATAAAGAGACTAGTTTTAAGAGTCTTGAAATAAAGCGTTTTACGAGTCGTTGAGTTTATTCTTTCCAGAAAAAAAACATTAATGCATTATCGCTTGTTAAGAAAATACTTTGAATTTGTCCAAAGAAAAGTTAAAGTGTCTGAAAAGTTTCAGTAAAAAAAAGGTTTTTTTAATGACTGTCTATTTGTTTATTAATAAATTCCAATATAAATAAATAAATAAATAAAAGGAAACAAACCATGATAAAATAGAAAATTTTCTCCTTGCAATTTATCGTAGTAAACTCATGCATTGCAATTTGGTATTCATATGCAGCATTACAATTCAAATAAAAAGTTAACTTTTAATCCGCAACCTTTTTCCGCTTTATTTATCGAGTTAAATAATTTTTTTTGTTTTTTTTTTGCTTCAAATATAATTTCTGATTTTTTAAAATTTTTTTATTAATTTTCTTTACGAATTTTTTATTGATAAATGATGTTTAAAAGTTTTCCCGTTTATTACGCCATACTTCTTATTTATTTATATATATATTGCCAAATTTTGCATTTATCGATTGATACTAACACTTCGATAAATGATAATCAAGCTTATTTATTTAATAGATAATTTGAGAAGTTAAATCTAAACATAATATTCATAACATATTTATTTAAAATTCCAACAAATATTTTTAAAAAATTATCTTATGGAAAAAAAAAACGGGGGTTGCTTTGCATTCAATCCAGATGTTCTCAGAAACCTTATGTGGAGTGTAAGCTTGAAGAGCCCCAGAGGGGGGGGGATTGCCAATTCACGTTGCTGCATCATCACTGCTTCAAAACTACTTCAATCATCAATAACTTTCCACATAATTCTTAAGTGGCGTTAACGAAACAATTCAAGTGCATTACTTTTTTGAATTTCGAACATTCCATATACATTGAATTCATTGAAAAAAGTTGTTTGGTTTAACAGATTTATTGCTCATATTTTATAATGCCAGTATGATCCATACTTAAAATTGCACTCTGAATAGTAACCATGACAAATCTCAAGAGGCTTCTCAGAACTTCTGTACACCATCTTCAGCCTCGCAATATGCTAAAATTAGGACAAAGTATAGAGGTCTTCAAGACTTATGGGGGCTTTGAACTTCCCGCTCTTAACTGAAATAGAAGCCAGACTTTCGGTAAAAGACATCTTAAATCTTCAATCACCAATAAGACGCTGTTTTTGACTCTCTTCCCTTTGTTTTAGTAACCTACTATGTATTCTAATATAGTACTGAATAATGTAGCTGTTCACTTGTTCCAAGGAAGTTCATTATTTAAAAATAAAATAGCATTTTTAAACAAGTAATGGGCAAACATTATTCAGTGGCACGTATTTGTGTAATTTATGGAAAAATGTAGTACATGTGGAAGCCCTCTATTAAGGCAATAAAGAAAGATGAAATACGGCTATCAGCATCTTTTTTGTGAATTGAGCAATACATGCATTTCAACAAAATGAATACATCTCTTTTAATTCAAACGTATTTGGAATATTGATTTATTATACAAATATCTGACACAAGACGTAGATGTTTGTTTATTTTTAGTATTTACGATCATAAGATATGTACTTAGCTTCATTTTGAAAATAATGTAAGATTTGCATGTTTTGTAGAAGCTCTACATCAGAGCTGTCAAAAGAACAGTTACTCTTAATCAAATGTAAAAGTAGAAACATAGATTTTCCATCCATTTCCGAATAAGAACATTCAAAATAAATTGTAAAAAACAAAACATGCATTTACCAAAAAATTACAGACAATCACAACAGAAACTATATAGAAAACTATTATTTCAAGAATATATTTGAAAGAACTAGAGCTTAAACCAAGATATAAATATCATTAAATAAATTTTAAGGAACACATTTGAAGCATATAATTTTTCTTGCGTTACACAGTGTAGTTAATTTAGATATCAGAGGCGTGAATATACGTTGAACCTGTCGTGAGAAAAATCTGAAACAAAATAAAACCTCATGGTAATCGACCTTCCTTGAACATGCTCTTCCTGATATGCAAATTTACCATTTGCAGCTGTGAACAACCATTCATCAAGTAATCATTGACACACCAGTCTACTTTAGAAGCAACTGGTATCGGAGGTATCTTCTCAATTTAGAAAAAAAATTGACCTTGAAAGTACCAGACAAATCGGCGACTGCAATTGTCCTGTCTCAGGAGGAAACAGATGACCACGTTTTTTCACACATGCAAATGCCTTCATTAAAAACAATGTTAATAGCAGCGAATTGTTGAAGTGAGTTAAGGGTGAATACCATAATTATGTGACGACCATACTAATTTACTAAAGCACATATATTAAGATAGACTCAGAGCAGCGAAGATTTTTTTTGAATAAAATAGCAAATTGTTTCTTAATAGTTAATCATGCTGTTTTTCATTATTTAAAAGCAAATTATTATTTTCTGTCGAAGATATTAACAAACAAAATTAAATGAGGTGAAGAAATTTGCCAGAACTCATGATTGTCAAAAAAGGTCTTGCAATAGATGTTTTTCAACTACTTGAATTTGTATCGATAACTTTTATCTCTTTAAATCCTTCTTGATAGGAGACACAATACATTAATTTAACCATTCGATTAATATTTAAAATCAGTAATTTGAGGGATGCGTAGATTATATAATTATAAAAATGTGATGAGTGTAGACAGTGGCGTAACGGAGAATATTAGGGTTCCCCTGCAAATTCAGGTTTTAGGCCCTCAAGTTGCATTTTACAAGGGTAGATACTTGTCTGCAGTCAGACTTTAGGTCCCCTGGCCCCCCGCAATGTGTAGGTTGCGGGGGTGTACGTTACGCCGCTGCTCCCGTGCAAAATCAGGGTTTGGACCCTGTTAAGTCAATCAGGGATTCAAATCAGTGGTTTATATCCCATTTTCGGTTTCGGTAGTTCAGTGGTGTATAGTTTTCCACAATCGAAGAAAAGTGTAAAAGGTCAATTTAAGTTTAATGACAAATAGAGTGCGTCTGTATTCGTTCACGTTCAGAAGATCTCTGATCAAAACAAAGAAGGTTTTTACAAGCAGCGCCCTCTATACTAAGGGAGTTCTACCAGACCCCAAGCAGGATCTCTTTACAAATGGTACATATACATACTTTACAAATGGTACATATTTCGCATCAGTTAAGCTTTGCCCCCCCCCCCGCAATGCGGGGGTTACGGGGCTGTACGTTACGCCACTGATAGTAGAAAAGTCTTATCAATGTATAGCTTAGCAAGGGACATGTTAAGTAACTGTAGAATTAATATCTTCATTTCAAATTCAGTAGAAAGGAAATAAAAAATGATGAGTCGGTTATGTTAGTCGATTTAATTTTTGTGCAATGATATATAATTTGCGTTAATCATAACTGTTATACATAAATTGAAAATGTGTGTGGCCCACACACACACATATTTACATAAAATGTTTAAATACAAAACTATGTCACTAAATATGATGCATTGTTTCTCAGATATTGTGTGTACTTAGTATCATAATTCTCATATTGCTTCTTTATTATATGACAGAAGCCTCGAATTCTTGTAAAGGTAAATTTGCCTATCTTTAATATCGATAATTTTATCCTTATATTATGAGAGAGATAATAGTAACTCTGTAT
Source organism: Trichonephila inaurata madagascariensis (assembly GCA_019973955.1). Taxonomy (NCBI): domain Eukaryota; kingdom Metazoa; phylum Arthropoda; class Arachnida; order Araneae; family Nephilidae; genus Trichonephila; species Trichonephila inaurata. The sequence goes on from BMAV01007906.1 coordinate 668,449, forward strand.
TAATATCATTAAAAGTACAGTTGAATAATCACTAACTAGACATATATCTTTACAATGAAAGTATGATAAGCGCATGCCCTCACATAAAAGTATATGTTTATATAAATACTATTTACGACTGGTAGGTCAAGATTAAAAGAAGTTATACGATTATCACATATACTGACCATTTAAGTTTAAGTGATTAAATTTGTGTATGCAAATAACTTAACACAGTATGAAATAACATTAAAAAAGTAACATTTAAAGAGATGAGTATCAATAATATGATCATTTTCGAAAAGAGATGCACAAGAATGGGCAAACATTTTCTTTTCACATAAAAAATATTTATTTAATACTCCTCTTCATAATTTTTCATAACACTGCATTATTCATATTTTGATAAAAAGAAAATAGAGGAAAAACCGTGTGGTTCCCTCTTAATTAATTCTAAGGTCAAACGAATTAATTGCTGCCATTTGGTGCTGTCATTTACTCTTCTTACCAAAGACAGAATGAAGGGAAAACACAAGAGATAAGAAACGCCTCAACGACGAAATATATATTCCCATATATTTAGTTAGTCTTATAAGAATGACGCATTTCAAACATTCAAGCAACTATGTCCTGGAGTATAAAACAGGAGAGTCATAAAAAACAAGTTAATATTTTTAAATTTATGAAAATTACTATAAATTTGTTTATTATTCGTAGAAATTAAAACGATAATACCAAAACCTTTTAACTCATCGCTGTTATAAAGTTCGAAATAAAAGATATTTTATACAAAGAGTCAAAAAGGAAATTTTTGAAAGAAATATTGAAATCAAGTATCTTTGAACATCCAATTCGATGCTCCTTTTTAAAAGAATAATTGGATCATAAATCGCCATGATGATTCCATGTATTATTTAAATTAACCTTTTACCATGCCATGGTAAATGTACTTACCATCAAATTCATCAATCTAATCTTTATCAATCATCTTCTTCTGTGTGTCTAATTTGCAATTCATTTTACATATTGTATTACTTCCAAACATATTTCACAAATTTGTAGTGTTTTCTATGTATTGATCTCTGTTTTCATAATTTTCATGGAAAATAATATGTAGTAATCCTTAATTTCATCATCTAAGTATATAAAATAATTATGATTCAACATTCCTTTAAAAGGTTGTAGTATTTACAAAATATATTTTTCAAATTTCATGCGGGGAAAGGTAAAAGGAAACAAAAGGTATACAAATGCCTTTCATCAGAATATAGTGGGTTGTGGTAAACATATTTCCGCTAAACATAATAAAAAAATCAAAATAACTTTTCTTTATAAGCTAAATTAATTCCTTTTCTTAAATCACTCTCGTACCCAAAAATATCACTAGAAGAAAAAAAAATAGCCTGGTGAAAGGTTAAAAAAAAGGAAGGAAACCCACAAATTTTCAAAATTACTTTGTAATAAACATCTAAAAATAGAAAAAGATAAAGTTGATATAACAATATATATATGATTCTTATCCTGGAATATAGATTTGACAATCAGGTCAATCAAGTAGGTTTTAATATCAGTAAGTTAAGGAATATAGCAGTAAGCTTGAATATTAAGAAGAAAAATCAATCACATGTATAATATTATTTATTTATTCTGCACTAATATGTATATGATGCATTTTCACGATTTTAAAGCACAATAATATTACTTGGCATTCTAAAATGTTGTGTTTCTTAGCACTTTGACATTTATTGTGTTTATTTAAATTTACTTATAACTAATTTTCTTACTTGTTCATTTCAAAGAAAACAAGTTTATAAAAATAAGAATAAATTAGCAGAGCAATGATTTTTCACTGGATGTTGAAATGTAGTATATTTATTGAGCTATAACATGGGTATATTTAACACTTAGGCCACACATACTAAACCTAAAAACCAGTAATTCTCAAGCATGGTACATTTACGTAAAAGTTTTCCCAGGGGTACATGAGCAGTTCAGATAAAAATTAATAGATATATATATAATTCACACGAATATATTCTATGGAGAGGGGGGGGGGGCGGGACGTTTGAACTTCTAGGGGTACGACGATAAAAAAAATTAAGAACCATTGCTGTAAGCCATATCTTCCACTCCTCAAGAGTTCAAGGGTGAAGAACATCATTTCAGTGAATGTAGCTGCACAAAGAAACCAACTGTTTTAGATTATGAAATAGTTCTGGTTAAGAATTTTATGATGATGGATTGCAGATTGTTACTGATGGATGATGAAGGATTCAGTAACCGAGGCTCATATCTTCAATCATGAAGATATATGGGATTGAATTTTAAAAATTAGATCTTGTTTGCTGCGATACATTGTAATTCTGCGGCCATCATTTTTTTTTTCACTATAACTCTTTACAATCTTTGACAAAGCAATCGCTTAATGCTGAGTCATACTAGATAATTACTTTCCCTTACCTTTTTCAAAAAGATTGGCTGGAATTATACTGCAGCTTGTTTTTTGGTGGACAAGACACTCCTTCTTGAAATAAAAAGGACTCATTGATACTGTTCTTCAATGAAAAGCTGAATCTTAATTTTTAGATGCTACCGACATTTTCTAAGCTGTTTTAATGGTGGAGGGCTAAAATATCTAATCAATCTAATAATGGAAAGAGCATACCCTTTTAAAAAAGATTTGGTGATATCTTACTATATGGCACAATTATATAAATTTAGCAATAGATAAGAATTTTCAGATAAGAATTTATTTTAAAAAATAAAATAAAGAATATATTTTACTAATTGCTAACATACACTGAATAGAGTGAAAAAAATTATCTTCCATTAGGTACAAAAGATATTTTGGACTGCTCTACTAGCAACTGTTTTGGGAATGAGCTTGCTAGAATAGATCTTTTGCAAAAATGAATTTCCGGCAAGCAAAATCGATCTTTGGTAAAACATTTTTTGCAAAAGTATTTATCACCTCCAAAGGCAGATTCGATAGTATAAGCACTAACATGGTTAGTATAAATTATTTTAAAAAATATCTTCAAAATTATGGTTGATTGGTAAAAAAATTGGGAATACATTAATATACCTCGACTTACGCTACCCCGGATTAGGCGAAGCCGGAGCTAAGTGATATTCAAATCTGGTCAAGCCTGTTTTTTTTTTTTTCCTTTTCTATCACTGAAACTCAGACGGAATCAATACTAGAGCCTGATGAAATGGGTAATGTGACTGAAGAAGTTGTCGATCTTGCCAGACAAATAAATTAAGAAGTGGATTGTGATGACATTCAAGAACTGTTGGATTCCCACAATAACAGGCTAACAATTGATGAGCTCATAGAAATGTATGAATAAGAGCAAGACGTTGAAGAACTTGAGTCTTTAGACCCAATTCAATCATAAGCTCGAATGACAGTTAGGAATTTAACAGATGACATCAGTTTAGTTAAAAAACGGTTGCAAATTTTAAGAAATATAATCTTCAATGAGCAGCATATCTTTTCAACAAAGCAAGGGACAAAAAAATATTATTAGCATGCTGCTACAGGGAAATTTTGCGGGAGAAAGAAAAATCTTTGAGCCAGCAGACTATTTTGCTAGATTTTATCAAACCTTCTGCATCAAAATAACTTCCGTTTCCGATTTTGTATTTGTGCTTGTTGAATCTTAAAGCCGTTAGGTAGCACTGTTGCAGTGAGCTGCTTCTAATTAGAAGTAATCTTGTGATAACAGTCAATGTATGCATCTGTTGTTGTTGTTGTTGTTGCTCATGCCACCTGTCTGACATAGTCAGATTGAGGCCCACGAAATTCATCGTGGCAATGAGCTAGAAGTACGCCTGTCGTTGGCTTTTAGCCTTGAGCACCATACAGTTGACAGTACATCTTATACAGGACAGGCATCTTCCTAGAAAATGTAAACACGCTCTCTCTAGTGATATATATATATATATTCTCTTGTGTTAAATACTTAACTTGTGATGTATGCTATTATTAGTGAACTATTCATATAGAAATATCCAACACACTGAAATATATTGAACTATATCAACCTGAACTTGGACTTTTCATTGAATCGATTTTCTTTCAACAGAGAGGAATTCGAAACCGTAACTTTTAATCTTAGAATACGATTTCTTAACAGTCCGCTAGCTTAACGATAGTGATTCTATATAGTACTATCAAAAAATTTTGTTAAACATTTTTTTTTTCTAAATTGTTATTTTCTTTCGTCTCCGGTCTCAACTAAAAATAATTTATATGTATTTACATTCGAAATTATACCCCGACTTACACTGTTATCACTTAGTCCTACCTATCGCTTAAGTTCGGGGTGTTACTGTATATTTTGAATTCGACAATCATCAAAAAGTTAAACATCGACAGAGATGCATCTATTCTCTACCTTAGTTTGAGTTTCTGACGTAGGACTGGCTGAAAGAGGGAATTATCGGGATTGTTCCAAATTTAGCCAACTATAAGTGTCACGCTTAAGAAATGCCAAAGGTTCTGCTTTCTTCGACAAATGATAAAGAACTCCTGCGTGTTATTTCCCCTTTTGATTCAGTATAGTAAATATAAAACATGCCTTTATCGATACCAACTTCAGCTGTTTTTTTTTTTTTTAATTAAGTAAATTTTTAGCATATCCTTTATATTTATTTTCAATTAGTTAAGGTAATGTAAGCTATTTCTGCAGTTTTGGGAAACATTAAACAGAGATTTCCAGAAAAACTAGCATTCATATTCCAGAAAAAAAAAAGAATTATCTTTCTTAAAATATTCTGTATATTTTAAATGTGAAATACATTGTAGAAACTCAAACTCTTTTAATATCGGTCATTTTATTCTTAGATAAGCCTATATACTGATTTTTTGCCTTCATATTAGTTTAGTAAATTTTAAGAGGTAATTTAGAGCTTCTATAATGTAAGCAACTATAGATCCTTATCTAAATAGTGCTTCGAAATACATTTTGTGTAATTGGAAGTTATATATAAGATTTTTTTTTAGAAAACAGGATGTATATTCAATATGGCGATACTTCTTCAAATGACACTTAGTGATGAAAACTGAGAACAATGAAAGAAAATATTTGAACATCAGTAAACTAGATTGCACGATATCATTTTCAAAGAAAAAATTGAACAGAGAAACGAAAGAGATGGGAGCATCACGATGTTAGAGAAACAAAATCCAAAGAGAAAAGAAACTTTACTTTGCAAAGCTGCTTTGTTATACATTGACTTACTTTTGTTTCACTTTTTGTACACGAGAAAGGAAAGAAAAAATTGGAGAGAGAAACTGATTCATGTTGAAAATTGGATGGTAATTTGCTGCTACAAATTGGATAAGGAAGACAGATAGGATTTTGCGAGTTGCCTGGAATCGTGTTTCTGATCGCGGCATGAGATGTTGTTAGGAATAGGAGACTGCTTATATTTTTGCTACCGCTCTATTTTTCTTTCTGAATCATTTACGTAGTTTTATAAGTTATTTAGACTCTTTTTGTTATCAAGAACTTCAGCCGTAAGAAAATTTCTCGTACAAATACAATTTACAGTTACAAATAAATCTATAATTATAAATGTTAGTGATCAATAAATGTCATTTGCATAATTCTGTCGAGGAACTATCATTAAATGTTCATAAAATGTTGTCAAAAGAACAGTAAAATAATGTAAATGATATTTTACAATAGTCTTTTATAGGTTAATATTTTTTTTTAATGTTTATTATTTATGCAGGCGTAAATTAGTGAACATTATAACCCATAAACAAAACGCATACAAAATCACAGCAAATGTGGTTTCATATTCAAATTCAGTCAAAATTTATTATATTGCTACTAAAAATCCCAGTAATCATTATAAATCATTTATCAAAAATTATTTTTAATTTATATATTTTTAATTAATTACGAAGAAAAATATGTGCTGGTTTTTTTTTATTTATTAGACTGCCTAATAAAATCGGAATGAAAGTTTTTCTATATTTAAAATAATTAATTAGAAGTGCGTGTGTGCACTTGATAAACTTGATATTATTATACTTTTATTATATAATTTATACCTTTGAGACGTGTTATGAGATAAAAAAAAAACATTCACACATAACAGTTTCAATTGTATCTTTTTACTTTTGCAAAACACATTTCAAAATCATTATATGAGCAATGAGAACACAAACTATGTCAAAGTACACTCCTCATATAAACCGAGTTCTGCCATTTCTGTGGATTGTTATCACCAAATAAGCATATGGTAATATTTCTTTAGATGAGAAAGAAATCTTAATTATTTAAGATTTTTTTCTCTTGTAACTCACAAAATTTATAAATGATTCACATACTTAACATCTAATCATTTAATATTTCCTAAAAATCTTCAAAGTCATCATCCAACTCAAATCTGAAGATGGTAAAATAAAAAGAATTGATCATATATATTCTTATTTATTCAAACATATTAATTCAAAATATTCTTAATATGCAAGTATTTCATTAAGGCCGCTGGTCTGATTAGCTTTGTTTTTTCTTGGTACAAGTGTTATTATGATAGATTTTAGATGTAACAATTTATGCATATGAATCCAAAATTGCGTAACAGGAATTCTTAGAGTAAAAAGTGTAATGCTTGTGATAATTTCCGCTTAAAAATTGCTCAAACAATGCTTTTTACAACTTTTTAAAACAATTAATTAGCAATGTTAGAAATGCTTTAAAAAGGATAATATTTTTTCGTCATCACTACTATATATGTTATGAAATTTCTTCTAAATTTAATAACATTTAATAAAATAAAATACTTCATTCGTCATTTTATAATTAAAATTGAGGTAAAAACAAACGCAAGAGCTCATTCTCTCTGAGTTCAATTAAAGTTACTGCTGTGGCTGTTCTTTTAGTATTTTCTCCGTTTTTAAATCAATATTAATTCAGTATTGCTGTTACTGATTGCTCAAAAATATTAATTAGGCATACTGATACAAACTTCAAAAAAGTTAAAAGTATGATTTTTGATCCAGTACATTTACTTTGAAGTGACAACTCTACCGAGAGAAATAATTTAATCCTTTTCTCCAATATTGAAATTAATTTTAACATTGTTTTTATACTTCATTAAAGGGAAAAGTAAAGCATGTTTCTTTATTTTTTGAGATAATTCAATTTATACTAATTAGAATTAAATTTTAAGTAAGAGAAAATAAGAAAGATTTTGTGTAAAGAAATTAATCTAATCATTTAAAAAAGTTTCTTAAATTTTAATAACGACATTTTAAGTTACGATTTATCACGACTAGTTTTTCATATATATATATATATATGAAATCTTAGTTGCTTACATAGTTAAGTTTCCCATATGCATTTAAACAAAAAAGTTGTCATTACTTAAACTGTGCATGTACATATATCTATTCATTAAAGATATTGACTAATGCCATTACAACCACAGCAATTGATGACGCAAAAACGGATGTCTTTCAGAGAAGTTTCTAAATTATTATTTATGATGTTCTGTGTGTGTGTGTGGTTCGCACCAAAATGAATTTACTTGAAAGAATTTTTAGTCTTCATAACTATGTAATACTTAGAATAATAAATCTATAATAACTATTAGGCATTTTTGTGTATATGATGGGTTTTTTTAAATAAAGAGAAAAAGCGATTCTTCTAAATAAGATTTGTCATAGTTTTTTTTCAAAAGAAATTTAAAAAATTATAGAGTGTGTGGTTATAGTACTTTGATTTATTTTTTTAGTTTTACTTTTGCCAATAAATCTTTTCTCTTTTATTTATTTCTGTAGAGTCAATTTTATGAGACAAAGCAACTATTCTTCTCTCTTTGTAAACCGAATTCCAAAAAGAAAAAAAAAACTATAAATCGATTTTCTACGAAACATACCAAATGACATTAGATCGATATTTACGTCTCTGGAATTCTTTTTACTTTGAGAACTTTACAAACAAAAAAGTAAATGGAAGATGTTGTTTCTAATTTCACAAAGCTAGAGACGACTAAAAGAAGACAAAACATCCTTCAGAAAACCGTAAAAAAAATCTCTCTCTCAATTCAGAGTGATATAGGGAGGAAAAATGACTCCTAAATAAAAGAAATCACAGCCACCGCAAACATATAAAATCTTTTTTTTTTACGTCTTTGAACTTAACGCCTTGAAAAGGTATTCCCAAAGGTCAGTTTTACTTCTTTTTGTGACAGAGTCACTTTATCATTCACTAAATATAAAAGACAATGAGAGAAAAAATCGAAGTTTCCACTTCTTTGAACAGAAAAATCACGGCTCTCTACTTTACAAATAATATGGTTTAAAGTCCACGAAAAAAGAAATTGGATTGCTCAGCTCTTGACAGGTAAATATTCTAGGTTCGGCAATCACGGACCGAAAAATTTGCACTTAAATTGATATCGTGCACTACGTTAAAATCTGTTTTAAGATGACTGTCACGATTACATCGTTCCACGTCAACGACTATTGTGTACAACTCATCTGTGGACTGTGCGGTGAAGTGCTGAACAAGAATCGAGTTGACATGATGAGCTGGTGAAAGTAAAAACTTAGGTTTCTTTCTCTTTATGTCCGTGTTGAAGACTCATCTCCAATCAATCCTATCTAAATATCCAATTTTGGGAGAATTCCTATTCTGCATATTTATTATTCATTTATTTAAATGGCATTTCATTGTATTTTTTGCCTCTAAAATGTGGCATACAATCCGCATTTGTCTAAAATGAATTTTCTTTTCTTTACTCGGTCACGGAGGTAAAATGCATCTTAAGGTTTGAAATTTAAATTGCGCGCGGTTTGAAATATTTTAAATCTTTTCCAGTTATCTCTATAAGAGTATTTTTAATCGGAATCTAAAGTAGATTTGGCTGTATAAGATGAGTGCTGTAGATTTTCTTTAAAATTAGCGGGATATCTTATCGTTATTGCTGATTTTTTTTACCTGTTTATTTTCAAATTTCATTAAACAAAAAGTTTTTCAGAACACAGAATGTAATAATACAGATTCTACTGAGGTTGTATAACAGGGTTGTTCGTAGTTATATGTGGAAAAATACTATCAATCGGAACCTACCTATGTGGAAAAGATGTTCTATGATATGGAGATAAAGAGAAATATAATTTCAAATAATATTGCCACAAAGGGGTAGAATTTTCGAAAAAATGAAAGAAAAAACTTAGTATTAGTTAAAGGATTTTAGAATTTTAAAAAAATTATTTTCTTCAATATAAATAAACAAACACTAATGATTAATGATATGTGAGTATAACAACAATAAAGTGTACTACATAGTAGCAACATTTTATAACCTCAGGTCTCTACCCGCACCATCGTATCAGTCCGACCCAAGCTTTTTTCCATCTTCCACTTTATCGTACACTGTAATTTGGACTGTAGGTTTCTCTTAAAATTTAATACTAAAGAAGCCGTTAAATATACCTGATATTTTTTCTTGTAATTATTTGGTAGGTTTTCTCTCATCTCAACACGTTAAAAAGTACTAAAATACCTGTTATTCTTAAATAAAATTTACTTTGACTTTTTGTCATAAAAATTCTCAAACACCTAAACTTCACTCCCCTTGTGGCAGTACTTAACATAAAAATTAATTTCATTCTTCCCTTTATCTATATAACACAGAGAGTCTTTTCCGCATAGGTAGGTTTTGAAACTCTGAAAATAAATTTCGATGTGTACTAGAGTATATATAAGCTATGAATCATTCAGTTAGGTTATATAAATTTTGACAAATTAAGAAGGATAAAGCATAAAAATAAAACGAACTTTAATTATGAAAGAAAAGAGTAACTGCAAATTAATCATCAGTCTAAGCACATACCGTCCAATGCGCTTGAAAGTTATGTTACTAATAGTATTTACTGTGACGTACTTAATGAAGGATGAAAAGATTTATTCATCTTTTCTTAATGGGAAATGAATGCAAACATTCTTCCTAAATGTCAAGCTCCTCACATGTCAAAAAATTATTTTCGTTTTTATATTTATGGGGTTAGCCGTGATGCACTTTTTGTTCCCTAACCTCATCGGCTTACTTCTTAGTAAAAGGAAAAATTAAACTCGCATGATTTACAACCTATATGAGTTGAAATTCTGCGTAGCAAAAACTAACCTAGGAACTTCTTTTACTTTTATTCATTGAGTTAGCTCAGTTATCATAAGTAATGGATCAAGAAAAAGAAATCAGTTAATCAACAAATTCTATATAAAAATGAACTAGATTTGACAAAGTATTTTTTTTATACATCATGAGTGCTTGTTTTAGTTAATCTTATTTAATACTAGCTGGTATATACCCGTCCTTCGCGCACGGGTAAACTGAAAAATTAAACAATACAGATTGAAGGATAAAGAAGTTTTTAATGAGTTAATTTTACGTGTGAATTGCAAATTAAACAAACAAAAAAAAAAAGCTTTTTGCATATCTCAGCTGAACAAAAAAATACATATTTGTTAAATTTTAAGTCTGTAAATGTAATAGCTGATAAAAGGAATTTTTTTTATTTATAACTCCCCGTAACTCTCTTGTCATTCGATACTTGAAAACACCTTCCTAAACTGATCTCTGCTCAACAAAAGTAACACATTGTTCTAAATTTTGTGTAATGAACGCTTAAAATAGAGTAAAAAATTTATATCTGGAAGTGTAATATATTAATATTACTTTCTTTTGTATTTATTTCATGTTAAAATCTTGCCAAAACCTCTCCCTTCGAAATCTAGTTTAATAACAAAAAAAATTAGTGATTACACTGATCAACGGAATAAATTAAAAGCGATCACGCACTGAGGCATGGCGTAGACAAAACAAAAGGGAAAGTTTTGCTTCACACAAAAAAGATAGATATATGCTGTCGTGGGCGTTTTTGCAGATGGCAGAATTTTTTCCTACTATCTTGACAATTATCGTTATATTTTAGAAACTTCACACAATATCTTTATAAATTATAGCCTATGTGTCATTCTGATGTATAAGCTATATTATTGTAAAGTTTCATTAAAATCCATTCAGTTGTTTTTCAGTGAAAGAGTACCAAACATCCATACAAACTTTCGCTTTTATAATATTAGTAAGGATAATTTTTAATAAGCTCTACTCTTGGGTGACTGAAATGACTTGAATTTCAAAAATAAAAAATTATTGAGATTTTGGAAACTTAAAAAATATGAATGCTACATTATTATCAGCAATGTTGACAGAGTAAAATTTTTAAATTCACATAAAAGTGGGCTTTAAACAGTTTTAAGGCTATTCAACCCCTTCCCCCTTTCTGTTTATAATGCTGAACGAAATTCTATGAAAAATAATGGATGAAAGCTCTAAATCCATAAGAAATAAAAAAAGATAGCTGACCTAAATATGTATTTAAAAATGCTTAGATTATGATGAATCAATGAGCAATAAACAAATTATTGGCAGATTCAATGATCCAAAAACAATTTCACAGCTAGAAATCACGTGCTGACTTATAGCAAAGCAATAAGTACTGAATTATTTTTACTTCAATTAATGTATATTAAGTATATTAAGATACAAACTAAGATTATAGGAGTAACATTAAGAATATTTTTGTAATTACCAACACTATAATACTAACGGTTAAAAATATTGGAATATATTATTTTTAAGAGCTATAGTGTCCAGTGGCGTAACGGAGAATATTAGGGTCGACCTGCAAAGTCAAGTTTTACCTTTAATATTTTATAAATGGGTTAAACACGTACTCGGCATCAGTCTAGCTCTTTGAGTCCGCTAGAGTTCTGGTGCCCCTCGCGATGCAGGGGTTGTGAGGGTGTACGTTACCCCACTGATAATATCTCCATCTACGAATGGATCTATGAATTGAGTAATCATATATATATATATATAGTAATATAAAATAAAAGTGAAGAAGTACTAGAACTACAGTGCTAAAGCAGGAAGAAATTGGGAGGATTCACCAAACACAACAAATGTAGATACAAAAAAGTCTTTGAACTAAACTGGAGACCTATTATGATTTCTAAAGCTGTCACTGAATTAGGCCAGCGAATTAGGGTTAGCAATGCTTTATGGATCCAACCTTCCCCGTACAGCAGAAATTTTCGACATAATAGAAAAAAAAACCCAAGTTGAAAATTTAAGCCTAATACAACACGTGGAAGAAAAACCTGAAAATATATTAAAATGAAGCTAAGAAAAGAGAACAATAATGAATGTCTCAAGAAGAGAAATAAAAAAAAATTTTATATAGAAAAAAAACTTACGTGTAAAATAATTACTGGAAATCGAAAATTCAACCTTCCACAATAAGGTCCCAAAGCGAAATGACGTAAAAGATATATATATATATATATATATATGTGTGTGTGTGTGTGTGTATTTGATTTCATAAGTAACTAATTAAATTTCTTTAAATTTATTTTCCATGTGATTACTTCGGGATAATTTGGTAAAATATACCATGTTATATCAGCTTATGATTATTCTTAATCCAATATACTATGTCTGCAATATGTGAAAATTAAGAGTAATATTTCCAGTTCTAAATCCTGTTTAAATTAAATAATATTTGCGTACTTTCAGGATCAATAAGATTGCTGAGATATGGCTTTTCTTAGCTATCTTTTATCTGAGTTATTATGTTCGTAGTTTGAAAGCTTGTTTAATCAGCTGTTTTAGAGACAAAAGATCAAGAGCGTCATAAATGCTCTGATCACGTTCTGTGTAAGAAAAAGAAATATTTGCTTTTTCAATAACAAAATAATAAATCTCTCCCTTTCCTTACTAAATCTTCTATTAATTACGATTTCATCAATGGGATTGATTGTTATTCATTCGAAGCTGTTTTCAAAGGCAATGAGAATTATGACTTATCGGAATACTTTTCAAAACTGAAAAAATTTATAAATGTTTATATAAATTCATATTTTTTAACACACTTATCCATTCATCATACTGTATAGATCTTTAAAATCTTGAAATATTTTGAAAGCACAAATTTTTTTTTACCATTCGAAATTAAAGTTCTTATGCAATAGCTGAATAAGAGACAAAACATGGAAATACAGAAAAAATACATGGAATACAGAAATCTCATACAGAAAATAAAATGAAATGATTGAAACAAAAATTAGTAACATAAAAAATAAAATAGGGGAGTTAGGAGAGTGTGAAATCTGAGTATAATATGGTGTTTGAATACATAAATAACATTGGAACATACTTCTATCTTTGAAATAAAGCTCCAGATTTAACTTCTGTTGTTTAGTAGAGTTTCGCGCTTCCACACCACGGATCCGGGGTTCAAATCCTGGGTTGGGCAAGGTCATCTTAGCCTTTCATCCCTTCAGTGGGTCAATAAATGAGTACCAAGCTTGCTTGGGAACTAAACACTGGGGTTTTCACGTCAGACTGACTACCTGACCAGAACATCTGCTCATGTACCTCAGTGCCCAAGATCATGAAAACTGAGATGTGCACAGTAGGGCTTGGCACTCATGGGGTGTTGAGGCACTGAATTTAGTTTAGTTTAGTATTACGTGAAGAAAGCCTCAACATCTTATCAAAATAAAACCATGATTTTATGGAACCTTATGCAGACTTTAATAATTATAATAATTTCGGAATTGGGGCCGTAATAAATTTTTTGTAATATGTTGATTAGATTGGTGTTATGACACTTTTTTAATTAGAAAAATGAATGATTTCGAACTCAATAAGTGTATGTTTTGATTGTTTATTGTCTTAATACTTCGAAATAAAGTTAAACTTTGTTTCCTAACAAATCTTCAAATTCTAAGTGCAAAGAGGTTGATTAACATTAACTTTTCAACCATATCATGTATTTTATATACTCATATGAATTCTACCTGGTTATAAATAAACACATCAATCCATGATCCAAATCCTTTTTTTTTTAATTAAAAAAAATCAGAGTTGAAGATATACTCAAACATTCACTATCCAAATTTATCTAAAAAGCGAATTTTAAGTACAGTTCTTGAAAACTAAATATAAATCCAATACATTTAATCAGACTTGCCCTAAATATGTTTAACAATCACACAGAGGCGCTTCACCATACAATAAATTTAATCCCACTCTGAATTGGGGCTCATGTGCACATGTTTTGACTCATTTACATATGGGATTTGTCAAACATTATACGTAAAACGTATACGCCCTTCTGAAATTGGAAATGAATTATAAATGAAAAGTTTATATGAATAAATTTTCAATTTACAGACTTATTGCTGTTTTTTCTTTTTCATTTAACTCTTATACGACCATAAGTAAATATTAGTATGTAACTGTTAATTCTAGTTTGTTTAGATGTAAATAAGTAAAAATCTAAGAAAAATACATAACAATGGACAGTTTTTTTTATCACTGTGCTAATTCAGTTTGGATCAAGGTGTAATTTTATCAAGCATTTGTTTTTATTCAAATATACTTAATTATTGCACAAAACTATACTTACCGAATAACGTACAACATGCGAGTATACACAGTAATATATCTTTACGCAAAACAATAAACTGAAATGAGTAAAAAGAATAAGAATACAATACACGAATATTATATCATTAATGCCAATTGATTTGACAGATCTTTTTTCTTTTTCTAAACGTCCCCGTTTACGTAATTGCTTTCGGCATACGTTCTATTTTGACATTCTGTATAAAAATTGCACATAAGGCTATCATCAAATACGACAATCACCAATTTTAAAATGGGAGGAAATGTTTCCTTTATTCTTGAAAGGGTTAAACGTTTGAAAGATTAATAATCTGAAAGGTATGATTCTTTACTTTTTCAGGTAAACTATGTTCATCAAACTTACTTTTTATTACTTTTTCACACAGGTAAACTATGTTCATCAAAGTTACTTCTTATTTACTTTTTCAGATAAACTATGTTCATCAAAAAGTTACTTCTTATTTACTTTTTCAAGAGATTTATAAGATATTCTTTTACAAAATACCTCGGGTTTTTTTTTTATCTAAAATATTTTCATGTGTTAAGTACTAAAAATATTAAAACTCGCATCGCAAATCAAAAAGTCTTGGAAAAAATAATTAGATTGTACTCTACATTTCTTTCTTTGCAAACTTTTTCATTTTAATACTTGCGTTTCTTGTAACTCTTAAATTTTTATGCGTTCTGCGAAATATAGGTAAAAGAGAGATTGCTGGGAGTTACGTTATACAAATACGGAGAAGAGAGAAAGCAGCATATAAATATAGTTCGGACATTACACTTCCTTTTTGTATTATTGGAACGCTTTCATTTTTCGTAATAAACAGATAAGATATTTACACTGCGAAGTATGTAGAATACGTATTAGACAAACAATGAAATCACCCAGTTAATACTTTAATAAAAGAAGAGTCATTTTGAATTCGTAGAAATTAATCACTTAAAAAAATATTTCCTCGAGGAATGAATAATGTAATAATAATTGAACTGAAAAAAATCGAATTTTAATGTTATTCATCAGTATTGCCATGTGTAATTATATAAGTACCGGGTGTTTCAAAAGTCGCGCACATCAACCTTTGTGGTTGAGTTTTAAAGACAGATGAATAATGTTAACAAACAGAATAAAGGACAAATAAAGGTTGAACAGTTATCTTTATGGTCAGGTGTCAGACATGGTAAAATCACAGTAAATATTCAAAATGTTGTCCGTTTTCCTGGACACAAAATCGAACTCTTTTTATCAGATTAATTGACACTTTACGAAGAGTGAGAAAATTATAATGTCCGATATTGTGTGTGTGTGTGTGTGTGTGCATGAAGGGTGTTACTCTTAAGTTCATCAAGCGTATGGGGATTATTCTTGAAGGCGACATTTTTCAGATATCCCCAGAGGAAAAAATTCTGAATTGACAAGTCCGGTCCTTTGGAAATGATACGATCATCGAAAAATTCATTTAAAAACTTCCATACTGTCTTGTGATGTGTCACCCGTTGCACCGTCTTACTGTAACCAAGCGTATCTTTCATCACTGTTCAGCAAGGATATGAATGCCATAACGATGTTTATGTAGACGGACGGTCTTTTCATCGGACTTCTTTGTAAAGCGGTCTCCTCATCTGCCATTTTCGTTTTCCTTATCGATGCTCTACCTGGTCGCATCCTGTCTGCAACCGATCCTGTGTCACGGAACCATTGCACAAAAAGTGTCATCGTTGATGTATTTGGGTGCCGTTTCACTTGGATATTTCTGCTGAAATAAATTTATCACACGGCAATGAGATTTTGTGGCAAAATAAAATTCCTTGATGGCTATTCTTTGTTCTTGGGGAAAAAATCAACCACCTCCCGTTCTGCTCAACTGACTACAACTGAAAAGTATTTTGAAACAGATGCCTGATACGTTCAAAACTTCTTATGATGGGGCTCCTGCTGCTATCTAGTGACAGAAAACTCACCCAACCCTTTTAGTTTCTAAGCAACAAGGATTACCATGTGGAAGTGCGTGACTTTTGAAACACCCAGTATATATATAAATCAGAGTATTATACTATCAATAACTAAAAGAAGATTGCAGTAGACTGGAGGTTAAGGTCACAAACTCATGGCCGGCGTTTTTCGAGTCGCAGGTTCGATTGCGATGTCCCTGAAGACCCGCCGTGTTGAAGGGCTAATAGTAAATACATAGTGCAGAGATGGCGAACCCTTATGGATCAACGTGCCATTTTTTCTAAAGAAATGCTTAATAAGATATAGAAGTGCCGTCAAATAATTTTGACTTGTGATTATTGGAAAAATAATAAAGCAAAGTACTAACAACACAAAACTCTTTATTTACTACGAAAAAATACATTTTACACTGTATAATAGTAAATGTTTGAGTTATATGTGTAATTAAATTTAAGTAACATTAGTGTGACTTCTGTTGTTGCAGATTATATATATATAGATGACAAATAACATATTAGAATTGTAAGATGTTACTTTTATCAGAATACATGCTGAATTGGAGTCATCTGTTAAACGGTTTCTAAATGAGTCTTTAATGTTATTCATCTCTGAAAATAATGACTCGTAGGTCGATGAAAATATGGTTAAAATAGCATGAGCCTGCTTCTTCAAACAGTTAAATGTATCTGGAATCGAGTTTAATGTTTGCAAAATTTCGTTATTGGCATTTTACTTATATTGCTTGTTAATCTTTCTGTTTCAATCAATTCCACTTTTTTCTTGTTTTAGTACGTTTTTGAATAAATATTGAACTAGACTAGAAATCACTAAGTTGCACATTTCAAAAATTCTTTAATTTCCAACCAATCCAATTGGGGCAAGTTTAGTTTATCAAATAATGTCTCATCAGGGTACATAATAAATTTAATCGTTTCTGATAATTCTTTAAACTGTGAAAATTCCTTGATTGAAGAATCAATAGGGAAATAAATTCTTCAATAACTATTTCTTTGTCTGATTTCTCATGCACATCTTAATCTTTGAGATAGTTTTTCAAATTTGGGGTTCCTTGTAATAATATAGTTTCTAAACTAAAATGCAAACCGTTTTGATCGGTGGCGTGCCCAAAATATTGTGCCGCGTTCCAATGGTTCGCCATCCCTGACATAGTGGCTCACGTTGGTGTGATGTGAAAGTTAGGTGAGGGGAGTGCCAGCTGTGTGAGATAACTTCCTCGTTACTAGACCATGATTCAAAATTACGAGGACCGTTGCCAATAGCTCTAGTGTTGCTTTAGGTGCATCGTGAATAAACACTCCCTCCATAATTAAAAGAATTGTTAACTGATGATCAAATATAACTCCTTGAGCCACATTTTACGAAAAACAATTATAACTGTATCAAACTAAAGATAAATAATATATTACAAATCAAAGAATGGTGAATAAGCATTTAAGATTAATATAATATTTTGTTTATCTATATTTATATGCAATTTAGAAAATTACCATGTTAGCCCAATTTTATCATCAAAAGTTTTAATAAAGATATTTAGAAAAAAAAAGTAATATCCGAAATTGTGCTGCGACTCATTCATTTTTCATAAGAGAATTCAAAGAAAATAGTTTTTAGTTATAAAAGCATTTTTATTTAATAAGTAGTAATAGAGGCTATATATTCATTGCAATAAAATTAAGAAACACAAAATAAAATTAGTTATTGTAACAGCTGCCCTATTCCATTACCTAAACTTCGAATTTAGTGTGAGTCAATTTTTAACCTGAAATGATTAGTCAAAAAACATCTCGGAATAATACAGTATATTGAATAATACAGTATTTAAAAAAAAGAAATAGAAATTCATATAGAAAAATTACAAATGTTAACTCCTTTAATTATATTTTACAAACTTATTAAAACTAATGCATATTCGTGTAATTTACTTAAAAATTCTAAAATTCAGCTAAACTGAACACAAAAAAGTTGTTTCAAAGTTGTAGTTGAAACTGAACATTTAACTTTTTTTCCCCAACATTCAAATTGCAGTCTTTTTGCTTCACATATTTTCTGACATATACGATGAACTGTAAAGCAGGTATTTCTTCAGTTACTTTAGTGTTCATTAAATATATATCTAATTAGTATATTAAAAATGTACTTTCCTTTTGACTAATGTTATTTATGTACGTACGATATAAATGAATAAAAAGAACTATGTGATAGTGTAATGGGTCTACCCGCGCGCATGCGCGAAAACCTCTCACTAATCCTCTTGGGGAAATTGATCCCTTTTAAATGTTGTTCTATTGAAAACTTTCTCCCGAAGAAAAAGACACGGTTTATGTAAATGAAGGCTTATATTTAAGCATTAACATTTAGGTATGAGAGAGAGAGAGAGGTTAGGAGTTTTAGATGATAGAAGTTAGTGATTAGCGTGAAGTAGTGGAAAGCTAGTCGAGAGTGGCTCGACGATTAATTACTTAATATTTAAGATTGTTAATTGACGATTTAATCAATAAGTTATATTTGAATAATATCGACAGAGGTCGAATAGCTGAGAAAGGAATTACAGTAATTCAGACCGTAAGTAATCAAAGAGTTCTAAGCGTAAGCTAATTGAATCATTATTAATTATTAAGTATCTTTTCTGCCATGTAGTTGTTCCTATACTTTATAGTAGAGTACATTTCCTACTCTGGGTTGTTGAAATTTAGTAAAGGAATGGTAAACTAGAATTATTCTGACTATGGCCGATCTTTATTTTAACTCCCAAGCGCCAATGAACGGGGTGACCCGTTCATTACAATAGAAACATTATATATATATAATATATTTAACATTTTATGCAAAACTAATTAACTATAAATGTTATTTAGATATACTTATCTAACAAACCCTTTGCACCATATGACCGTTAAATCTAATAAAATAAAACCTTTTTATATAAAAGCGTTAACAAATTATTTCTAAGCGCGTTTTTTGTTCTAACTTTGACATAATTCTTGTTTTAGAATTCTTTTATCGAAATTCTACAGAACTATTTTGAAGTTCTATTTCACATCAACAAAATCCTTCTACGTTGAGCCAAATCGATTTATACCAAAGCTTACGGTAAGTTCTCCAAATAACCGAAAGGAAAAAGCAAAATTTTCCAAATAATCGAAGGAAAGAGCAAATGTGGAATAAGGTAGCGAAAAAGAGTGAATTCTTTCCCTCCAGTTCATTCATAAAACTTTCATCTTCTTGTCGGAGGAAAAGAGGGAAATGAAATTGCTCGGAGAAAATCCTATATTTTCACCTCTGTTTCTCCCAGAAAACATTCCCTGAGAAAAAAAAAATAAATTGAAATTCTAACCGAAATGGTGTAACGAACCAGATAAATTCACGATACTTTATGCATGATTTTATCAACCTTGTTGAACAAAATCGCTGATATATTTTCCCTCTTGCTTCTGTAAATAACTTTTTAATGGTTTAAAGATAAATTAGTTTTAAATATTTTTTGTAACTCCTGTTTAAATACACTATTTAGCCAAGTTTATAAATGAGACTTAATATGTAATTCAATTAAACTCTATTTTCAGTCTCTTTCTCTCTCTCTCTCTAAATATATATATATATATATATATATATACAGTCTCTTAAAATTAATTTAGTTCAAAGTATACATCATGCACAATCAATTTGACAAAATTTGATAGTATTTGAAGAAATTCGTTGTAATTTGCTAGTAATTTAAATTTATATGAGTTACGTGTTTCTAATCAGGCTCAATTTTTTCTCGACACTTCAATCGTTCTTTAAAGCGTTTTATTAAACATTCAAATTGTTATCATAAAAAATAAAAACGTTTAAGCATGTGGACATTTTTTTTAACTAACAAAACAAAATTTTCAATAATATTTTGAAACAATAGTATTTTTGAATTTTAATAATATTTTTTTTTTGTTTCTCAATGTTTTTTTAAAGAAAACTCATATTTTAAATTAAAATGAAAATCATGTATACCATGGTTTTCTAATTAATAAAACTCACATTTACTTCTTCTTTCACAAAAAGTAATAAAATTTTTATAATACAAACTGTCGTAGTTGAGTAGAAATTAATATCTTTACAAGATTAGGGTGTAACGAATTTTATAATCCAGATACTGTTCCTCCAATAAACAAGTTGCGCGTTCATAGTTTAAGGAGAAATCAATATATTTCCGTTCTCCTATAGACACTCTTAAAAGATGATATTGTCTACATATAATAGACACACAAATGATGGGAATAAGTTACAATTCTCTTCTAATTTCACGCTGATTCTTTATCTATTATTCGTGTGAAAAAATAGCTTACAATGACTCAAATACAATATTTTTTTCCTAATATCATATGAATGTCATACTACTCCTGTGCGGGTAAGGTATCAAATAAAGAGTTTTACTGTTTCATTAAAAAAAAAATGACTATTTCATTAGCAAACCAATTCGAACAGTATATAATAAATGAGCCAAAGTCAGTTTTTTACGTAATTATATTAATTAAAAGTCAAGGGTTAATTCTATAATCCAATATAGAACAGAACAGTTGAGGATAGCAAGATAACTACAAGTTCGTTCTCGGTTCATGGATAAAATTTTAAGAAAATTCTAATTAAATCACGAATCCTCTTCCTCCTTCAAACTCTTTTACTTTAAAACTTAAAAAATATTAAGATCATGATTAATTATAATAGAAAAACCCCGAAAGAGATAGTTTATATAACGACTATTTCTCACTATATATATATATAATGACTTGAACTTTAAAGATAAAAGAATCATACAGATATTGGGAACTTAAAAAGAGTGCAGCATTAGAAACAATGTTGACTGAGAACAACTTTTAATTTTATGTAAAAGTGGGGTTTTTAACCAGTTTATATATCTGAATTCTACTGAAATAACTCATTAAAATATTAATTTAACGGAGTAAAAAGAAAAAGAAATTTAATAGTAAAACAATTCATGTTTTGTCAAAATACACTTCCTAAGATTTTAATGTTGTTCATATGAAATTGTATTTAAGTTTAATACCACGAAGCGTTTTGATGTCCATTATAAGATCAAAATATTTCATGTCTTGCTTTAAAAATGTAATAAAGGTAACTGTTAATAACAAAATAAACAATAATATGCTGCTAAAATGCAGCTTCAGAGAGTATCAACATCGTAAATGGTTCGAAATAAAATCGAGTTTCCGAACAATAATACATCGGGAAAAGGAACTTGCAACAGATCCGTTGCACAAATTTTTCTCCAATTGAAGATCGTTTTACGATACTATCACAAAGATTCGTTATCGGAGTTCAGTAGCAATATTGTTTTACTTTTGTGCATCCGCTTTCGGTATTGCATACATATTCATATGTGTTTGTTTTTTAATCTTCAAAA
>BMAV01007906.1:695302-712690 GCA_019973955.1 Trichonephila inaurata madagascariensis
ATATTTGTTTTTCTTTTTCTTTCTCTACTACCACTAAAAAATCTATAACGATGTTTTGATCCGTAGGTAAAAAGAAAAATGCAAAACTATAAGCCAAAACTAAAATTTGTCAAGTAACTTAGTTTATTCATGTGAAAAATTTTAAACTTCTTTCTTGACAAAAAAAATAAAAAAATAAAGTAATTAAATTCTTTATTCAGGAAATGGTCGCGAAGTTAAAAAAAAATACTATTTTAAGTTAAAAAAAAAATCTCGAATAGCATCCTGAAATTTGGAAGATAAAAAAAGTATTAATGAATGTATTTTTGCAAAGAAAAATCTTGATTTGATTTAACTCTAAAGCAACACGAGGGCTTTTGGCGATGGATTGCGTATATTTGAACCACGGTCAAGGGGTGAGGATGACACTTCCTTTCAAAACTATCACACCAACGGGAGGACTTTAACCCCCGATCAAGACGACATCTGAGATGACACCTCACTCTTCCAAATTGTACACCATGCCAAAGTGAGGACTTTGAACCACGGGAGATTTAAGGTGCATTAGCCCCACACACGGTGGGTCTTCAGGGGCACCAGGACTCGAACTCACGACTCGCAAATCCCGAGTTCATGACCACCTGGCTACCGCAACGACAGCAAAGCATGGAATATTAAATTGTTCCTTTACAAAATACAATTGGACTCCGATTTAACGAACCCTATTTAACGAATTTCAGACTAAACGAATTTTTCTTTTTCCCCGATTAAAATAAAGGCAAAAAAAAACCTGTATTTAACGAATAATAAACTCCGAAATAACGAATTATTTCAGCAACCAAAAAATTTTTTTTATTAGTTTGTATTAGAAAAACTTTTTACAATTGGCATACTCTTTATTCAGAATAGATAAAAAAATTCTTATAAACAGCAAATTTCCACGAGAAAGGTAAGTGAATATTAACGCCGCACTGTTCAGCTACACGAGGGCTTTTGGCGACGGACCTCGTCCTTTCGAACCATGATCAAGTGACGAGGATGAAACCTGAACTGGTACCTCCTCTCCTACCACACCCGGCTAATGGGAGGACGTTTGAGATTTCGACTGATTTAACACGGATATTACATTGAGGTTCTTTAGTGATACCGGGCTCGAACTCATGACACGCTACAGCCACGAGTCCATTACCTTGACCACTTAGTTACCGCGGCCTCAACGAGGAAACATTATTAGACAATACAAGTGCAGATGAGACATGAGTAGCCTATCGTGTGAGTTTTGAATAAGACAGAAAATTTCTTTCTTATCTCATCCGACTCCACAACGTAGGGGATATCTTAAGATTTTAACGATGGTGTTACATTTGATGACGGTACTGCCTATCTGTGCAACTCAAGTTGAAGAAATTTTTGATTTCTCCTAGCCAATGAATAACGATTCTGATGCTGAAATTGATAATGAAACTTCTATCAAAACTGTTACATTTTCTAATCCTTTACACAGTGAAAAATTACCTTATGTACCAAGATGATGACGAAGTATTTTCTTCTCAGCATTAAGTCAAAAAAGGATTCTTCCGAGTCAGGAATCAAAAAGATTGTCAATCATCTATTAGTCAGTATTTTAAAATTTGAAATTAACTGGAGGGTATAAAAATTCACTAACAGTATTTTCAACTGTTGAATAAAAAGTAAATATGGATATTTTTTTGTTTAGTTGCTTGTTAAAATTTTGTTAAAAGATAAGTCCAAAAAATTTGCATTTTATTTGAACCCCAATATAACGAATTAACCCGAATTAACGAACAAAATTTTCAATCCCGATGAATTCGTTAAATCGGGGTCCAATTATATATGGTGAAGATGACAATTTTGGTACACGCTCAAGTAATGAGGAGGACGCACACGCACCTTTTTCTCCCTAATTTCTTCACTTTATTTCGAAAAAGGCTAAAAAACTTCTTTCTCTTTTTCAACAACATACTCAGAAGCTGCAGGATTAATGTTGCCGATGGACATCGTAATCTCGAAACGTTGAAGTGACGAGGACAGCATCTGAGCTGGCTTAATACTGCAAAATACACAAAAAAGACGAGTAGAAAACTGGTTGTGGCAGCAGGCTGAAGGCTGGGGAATCAAGCTGTATGTATCAGTCCTGATTCCGTTGAAGTTCCATGGTGTAGCGTGAATGTTTATTATATATAGCATCCCACTCTGAAGGAATGTAGTGACCGCGGTAGCCTAGTGGTCAAGGTAACGGACTCATGGTCGGTGTGTCATGAGTTCGAGCCTAATACCACTGAAGACCCGTCATGTAGGGGAGCAATGTATGTTAAATCTGTCGAGGGCTCAAACGTCCTCCCGTTGGTGTGGTGTGGTAGTTAGGAGAGGGGGAAGGATCACTGAAGGATTGTGAGAAATATAGGTGGTGAACCTCTTAATTTTGAATCATGGTGAAGTAGTGAGGATGACACCTGAGCTGATACCTCCTTTCCTAACTTTCACATTATGCCAGCGGGAGGACTTTAAGCCTCGATAGATTCAAAGTACATCAGCCCCTCTGAATGGTGGGTCTTGAGCAGCACCAGGACTCGAACTCATGAACTGCCGGCAACGAGTTTGTGACCATGACCTCTAGCTCTGTCGAAGCTCAAAGACTTCACGTTGATGTGATATGGATGCAAAAAGTGGTTGGATACATCCGGTGTAACAATTCAAGTGCTGAACTTTTCATCTGAGCTTCAATCAAACAAAAAAATCTGAACAAAATCTTTAAAATAATAATAATAATAATATAAGGGTTCACATCTCTCCAATAAAAACAAACTAATAAAATGTATAAATAAACCATTATTTATTAATTTTATACAGTTTTCAGTATTTTAAAATTTAAAAAAAAAATCCTAAATGTGTGAAGCTCACAGGTGTGTTTAAGTTCTACTGATAAAAGAATATATATATATATATATATACTAGCTGGATGGCCCGGAGTTGCACGGGCTTCTTCAAATGTACAGCTTTATGCCTTGGAAGATTCCCCTTCCCTTTTAGTGTCAGCACTTCTGTGATTTTTATATTAATGTCATTAAAATACTCTTTTTTGAAGTTTCTTCCACACCTTTGTCCTGTCGTGCGGGTCTGTTTTCTTGTCACTTAGCTCGGCGTTGTAAGGGCTTTATCCGTGGGTACAATTTTATCCCCATGGAAATTTTCCCTTTCTTTCTGGACACTAGTATTTTTGTGTGTGTGTTACTGAGCGATGTGAGTGATTTCTATATTTATGTCATTTAAATTCCCTTTTTAGAAATTTCTTCCATTTCTTCTCTTTGTCAAACAGATTTCTTTTTCCTCTGTTCAGCCAAGAGTTGTATGGGTTTTTTCAAGTATAAAACCCCCTTTTTTCACCGAGGGATAAGAAATTTTTTTTCAAATTTCTATTTTCGATTAAAAATTTACAAAGCTAATCCAGTTTTGTTCTCAATAAAACAGACATTGCACGAATTTATTATTAAATAAATAATGTAGTAATAAATACTAAAACGCATTATAACTTAAATTTTTTTTAAAAAAAATTATTCATTTATATCAATTCTCGTTAAATAATAAATCAAAAAATGTCTACCGTTAGCTATGAAAGGACTGCTTTTATCTGGATGTTTGATTTTTCGATTAAATATATGTAACTGTAAAAAAATAACTATGGGGGGGAGGAGCCTAAAAATTTGCTTATATTCTTATATAAAAAATTTAAAAGGAAATAGTACTATTTAATAAAAACATGGCAGCATTTCCCTATATTTTAAGGTTTTTCAGTAAATTATTTCTCTAAAAGAAAACTATCACAGTTGCGATGTATTATTAAAAATTTTAAGACCGTGTATATATTAATTATTTTATACATGAAACAATGAATACTTTCTTAAAATTCAATTTAATAAATTAGATTTGGAAAATTACTGGAAAATTCATTATTTACAATCATTATAAAAGAAAAAACATTCAAAAAGAAAACATCTTTATCTGACAGAAAAGTCTTTTACCTCCTTACGTACTCTCCGTAAGTTGTTTTTCCACACACGCGTTATAAGCGCTCAAACTCGTGTGTTCTGAGGTAGTTTTCCCATAGTTAACTATTACTGGCATTTGGCGATTTTTTAATTTCTTTCGTTGCATTTTTTCCGTCTTGGGGAGCCGTAAAAATACACCGAAAAAATGTATTTTAACGGCTCCCCTAGACGGAAAAAAATACATCTTTAAAATATTTTATGTATAAAGAAAGCAGAATTTTTTTAAATTAAAAATTCCAAATTTTTTTTTGAAGTTTTACAATATTTTGTTTCAAATTAACTTGGCAGCGTCGGAAAAGGTTAAAAAAATGTGTGTGTACCAATGTACTTGAAAAATAATTTTATCTTTTTTTAGGAATTTAAATTAGAAAAATTTAAAGCATTGTAGAAATTGAGATTTTAAAAATATATTTCAAGTTAATCACGTTAAGAGCATTTATTTTTTAAGCAAAGTTAATTAATACAGTCAATAGAGCAACGTCATGAAATTCCATTTTGGCTGAAAACTGATTTCCGGCGCCAACTTTTATGATTGTTGTAACAATAACAGTGTTACAACAATGCAGACAAATCAAAGTTGGCGCCAAAAACTGGTTATTAAAACTGGCTTTAATTAATATCTTTTTAACTAATTGCTATATCGGACCGAATTGTGAATCAAAACCATTCTCGAATCCACTTGAATCTCCACAGAAAATGTCATCAAAATCGCTCCAGCCGCTTAGAAGGAGTTCAGTCACATACTCACGCACAGAAGATTTTTATATATAAAGATATATAGTACAATTTTCTTACGTAACATTTTTGGAGTATTAATATTTTTATTTTTCCAGGGTCGGGATTTTTAAAGCTACTATATATTTACTTCATATTTTCTTGTCATGCATATTCGATAAATTGAATCATTTTTTACTAACAGTAAGACTATTTTCCGCTTCCTGAAATCAAAGTAAATTTCTTGTATGTATGCAAATTTTAGAGTATAGTAACGAAAATTTTTTAATATTTAAACGCACATCCAGTATTAAAATTTGTGTGTGATGTATATTTCATTCTTGTTTATTGAATAAGAATTTTAGCATTAATAGGAATTTTATATTAATACACTCCCCGCACTTACATATATCCGTAATGGTAAAGCATAGTTACGCTTAAAATTGGATAAATAGTATATTTTAAATAGTTTGAAATTAATTCGATTTTTTCAAAATATGCTGTTCTTACAACAAATATCTTAAAATATTGTCTTTACACATTTCTTACTATCATATACTTAGAAGCATATTCATGGATCTAAAAATTATGGAGTGCTTCTTTTTGTATGTTTTGTTGTTTCAGTTTTGCATTTTAAAAAAATAAGTTCTTTCCATCAAATAATAAGTAACTTAGTCCTATGAACGCTACTAAAAGGTAAAAAATCCATTAGAATTTGGAAAAAAAAAATTATGTAATTTTGTTTAATATAAAATGTCCTCTAAATAAAACTTCAAATCTTTTGAATTATAAGACACGATGAAACTAAAAAGGTAGGACATGATTTTCCTTTCTCAAAGCACTTTATTTCTTATTCAATTTATTTTTGAAGTACACTTTAGAGAGAATATATTTATGAGAGTAATGCATAAAAAGCTGTACAGGGATTTTATTCTGAATAAAATTATCTTACTTTATTTTGAATGCACTTAGCATTTAAAATATTCCATTTTGAAATGCAAAGTTTATTGCGAAATATTCATATATAAAAGTTGCACGATCGCTTTTTTTTTTTTTTTTTTAAAGCCATAGGCAATGAAAAGGCTTTAAAATGGATTTAAAATGTTGTTCTTTTAAATTCTAAAATTTAGAGGAATATTTTTTCTTTCCATTGAAAAAATATTGCGTCAAAATAATAATTTAGTGAATAATTTAAGAAAACTGAGTTTGCAATAAATCAATGTTTCAAATTGTTATAAATATTTAAATTTGGAATAAAATATATTAAGTAGATATATTAAAGAGCCGGCTTGGGGGAGTAGTTGGTTAGGCACTGACCTTGAACGCCCAAGTTTGCGAGTTTGACTCCAACCCAAGATGTTGGCAGTGTTCATGTCGTATGATTATGCGACATGCAAAAGATCCCTAGAGTGCTATGGTGATCCTAAATTAAATTCCCTTTACAATTTCCCATCGTCAGAGCTCAGATACTTTCCTCTGGAGAGGAAACTGTGCGTCCAAATTACATTGTGGCAATTGGTTTCCTCCTATATGGTGCCACACTAAAAAATGATACCAGCTTCAGGGATTGTACTGGGACTGCAATGGTAACTTCCAATCTGCAGATCCATTTAAAAGGGGAGGGGGGAAGATTCATTAAAGACAATAGAATTTTTCACCTTATATTAATTGTTTAAAATTTTCATTGTACGTTAAATTTGTTTCCCAAATTTAAAAATGGGATTTTAGAATATATGCGTATGCTTGTGTACACAGGACTGAATTTTCTCCAGATAGCTCAAAATTTCTGAATGCTTCGAACTAGAATAAGGAATTAACGAAGCAGGCATGATCGAGTCCAAATAAATAAATAAAAGCGCTGTAGTTACTAGTAGTTGCAGAAATAGCACTGTTCAAAATACGTTACTGCTTTTTTCCTATTTATTCATTTAATAAAAAAAAATTTCATGTTGAAAAGTCTATTATTAGCAGAGAGAGAGAGAGTTTTCTTTTAATATTTCATATAAAAATTTTCGTATTGAATGCAGCAAAATACATAGAAAAAATATTTAGCATAATTAATATTTATATAATTAACTCCTTCCCGGCTTTTTTCGAGCTGAGTTCGAGCAGGTGAAACATACCATTCTGGCTCATACCGAGTGTAGCTCGGGCACTATGAAAATTCAAACTGTGCAATCGGTCTTTCCCGAACTATTTCACAAGTGCTTTTTATGGCTTCGAGTAATTGAAAAGTACCACTCGGTGGAATTTTCTGCAAAAAAAAAGGAAGTCCTTCTGCAGAACACTCCCCCTTCACGCTTGTCTGAAAGATACTTTGTTGACTACATTCTCCCGACAGAGAAGAAAACTAATCCAACACATCAGTGTATTATTTGCTGCTCAAAGAGAGACAGTAAAGGTAAAAAGGTAATAAGAAAAACAAGATTCTACTATTCCCAAATTGCAATGTTGGGTTGTGTGCAGTACCGTGTTTTCGAATTTATCATACATGATCAAATTTTGATTAATAATTTCATAATCATTTATTTTAATGCACAGAAGATGTAAATAAAACGTGTAATTCAAGATAAAAGCTTGGTATTGTAAGCTTTATATTTATATTTATAGAGTGAATTGATTCTAAAGTCTAATGATTTCTACCATACAGAAAGTCAACTTTATAGGTAAATTATTCATTTACTTAAATAGATTTTTTTCGATAATTTTTAAGAAAATTTGAATGCGAAGGGTGTTATTATGTTTAAAAAGATATGTATGTTAAAAATATACATAAACAAGTAATATAATTTTTTTAAGTCAAATTCCTACTTCGTTAGAAAAACGTACTGCTGCCATCTGTTGCAGCTAGTTGTAACTACGACAGAAATAACGCAGAATAAATTTATAATCAAAAAATAAAATTTAATTAATGAATAAATATTTGAAAAAACTGTATTAACATCAAGTGTCATCCAATACAAGTTTAAAAAAATGTATTTGAACTTGAATGGATGAATAGAAAGCATTTTATCAATGATTGAAAATTTGAACAAGATATGTATATGGAGAGAGTGAACTAATAGTAGGAATTGAAAAAAATTGACATTTTTTTATCCGTATTCCAGAAATAAAATGAGCCTGGAAGGGGTTAATACTTGATGTCTTTATCTCTATAAAGTAATTATTTTTTAAAAAAAGATGTGTATTAAAAACTAGAACAATAAAATTTAGGTAAGCAATATGTGTGGATAAATATTCTATTGTTATATAACATTTGTAGAGTGGTGTGGAAAATAATGCACCCAGAAGTTTCGAGAATGGAAGGTGTGATTTTTAAAAATTATTATTCTAGAGGTATATGCCACATACATACAAATATACGAGTATGTTAGCGTGTGTGAAAATCACAGATAGATACAAAAATAAATGCATCAATTCAAGAAATAATTTAAATAAATGGGACTTGTGTATAGCTTTAAAGTGAAAGGAAGAAAAATATTTTTTAAAAAAGAGCAGTTGTCTTCAAATTCGAAACGATTCTGATTAGAATGATTATATCAAACAAAAAAACAAATAAAGTAATCCAGATATTAGAATACAAGTAAGAGGTTAAATTGGTAATTCCTGAGGGGGGAAGGGGGATATATTTGTTTATTTATATTTTATCGAACCATAACATTCGATTTTTTTTTCATTAAATTTGTGAGCTTTGTAAAGTCTTACTTATTAATTGATCCATTTTCCATTTAGATTAAAGAAACAGTTGTATTGGTTTTTCATATAACTATTAAAACTATTTTTAAGAAGAGGTTTATAATAACTTTTAAAACATAAAATAAATTAATATATAAATAAATAATTAAATCGATATTTAAAACGGATCATTAAAAGTTTTGCGTGAGCTTAATTTTTCAGAAATATCCTTTTAACTGTTAAGCAAGTGTGTATATTTGCTTTCTATTGATTAGTCAACTTAGCATTCACTTTGATAGCATCCATTAACTAAAAAATCAAAACTTATAATGTTAATAACAATTTCTTTTTTTTTAAAAGAAATGTAGAAATTTTTATTTTTAACAATTAATAATAATTATTATAGTTTATAGAAACGCTCTATAAGAATGCCTACACTTAAAATGTATATAAATTTATGTATCGGTAAATCACACATAAAACTGACAAGAAATACACGCATATTCACTTTAAAAAACAAACATCAATAATTCAAACCACCTAGAGGTTTTATTTTTTAAGATATGTTTGACATTTGAAAAGAGGGAATTTATATTTGACGTTTGAAAAAAAAAATTGTATCTGACATTAAGGGAGGAAGAGTTTGTATTTGAAATTTTGAAAGGAAAATTTGGTATTTGACGTTTGAAAAGAATACTACATTATACATTTGACATTTGAAAGAAAAGGGGGCAAATCATTTTCACCTTTTAAACTGTCTCTTTTTTTGCTTCAGTTCTTCTTGTTCTATTTTTTAAGCGAAACTTTAAAAAATCCAAGAAGTGACAATCTTATTACCTCAAGGTGGTCTCCGCTGGAAGGTGGTAAGCTCATTTGGGTGACCTTTGAACATCAGCGTCTGCATTGGTCAGTATCCATAAGTCAGAGAATTTTTTGTTAGTGTGTGTGGACTCTTTCAGAAGCTAGATATATATAGAATTGAAATTTTTTGATTCTTCTGAAAATTGTGACTTGTTCTTGTATTAATATTGAGTGCTTTTTTGGGCATGCTTTTTTCCCTTGAAATTTTGCTTATTGGAAAACTAGAATCGAATTGGTTAAATAAATACAAACATATCATATGATTGTTCAGGACAAAAGATCTAATTTAATGCCAAAGTCTTTCTTTTATTAACTAACTTTAAATCATTAATTTTTAAAAAATGGAATTAATTCTATTTACTTTTCAAGACCATTCTTTTCTTTAAATTTAAACGAAATAGAAATAAAACTGTAAAAATGCATCAGATGAAAAAAATTCATTACTGGGTTTTCATCAGCACGATTTATAAAATTTCATTTTATCCTTATACTGTTGTATATAATTTTAGAAAAGAAGCATTATTTATATCTTAAAATACAAATTTTTACTTTCAATCGTTTATTAAATATTCCAATTTTTTCGATCATGTCTATTATAGTACATAATTTTTAACGATCATTAGACATTCATAAATTTCCTAATTTTTTATTTTAAAACAATTACAGGATTTAAAATAAAAAATAAGAAATTTACTGAACTGTATTCCTATTAACAGCTAAGTTTTTTAAAAGAAAAATATGAAGGGATATAAATTCGCAAATGTATAAAATATATACATTTATCGCTTGTTAAATTCTTTATATTCTCCTTTATTTTGTTTTTAGAATATTTTTAAGCTTAAACAATGTATATTGCTTACAAAATATTTTTAAGAAATAAAAAAAAATGTAATACAAGTGTAATACCAGTGATTTTGGTAGCAAAGATTACTTCATGAGTCAAAGTTCACTTAGCTCAATTAACTTGAAATATATGTAGCATATTTATTTTAGAATTAGAATTAGAGCAAATAATTTATAGCTAGATAAACGAATGCATGGAAAATTTATGTTAATTTTGATTTATCTCAAATGCTGTTTGTAATATTTTATGTTTCAAAGTCAACATAAATGCTCTCTTACGTTATTTAATTTTATTGTTTAGTGTATATGTTTCTAGAAGATGCTTTTAAAGAATGTTTATTTACTTGATTTAAGAATAAACTAAACTCACAAATTAGAATAATGGTGCTAAAATGTGTAACTGTTGTTACACATTACCGCATTATACTTAAATATTTATAAAAAATATGGATAACGTTTTCAATTTTTTTTCTTTACTAATAATAACTGTGTACTGAATGGAGAACACGCAAACATTTTTAAGATCAAAATCTTACTTTTAACAGATGTCTGTTGCATGTTACTTTTTTCCCCACAAAAACCACACAAAGTTTAAATATTTTTTTTTCACAATTTGATATGGTTAAATTCTGTAATAATCATAGTATGATATGCAGTTTCGAGTAATTCTATTAAATCCAAGAAAAAAACGTATAAGCATACTTTAAAAGAAAACAAACATATCTTCTGTTAAAAGATGAGCCAAATTAATATTTGAAAAGTTAAAAATAACACCAAATTTGAACAAATATATATGTTTCTAAACAATATGAAGGATTACTTTAGCCAGTATTATGAAGCACGTTTTAATTATCAATATTTTAGTTTCCCAATTTCTACAAATTAGTATATATTCAAATAAGCCTCTTATTTTAAAAGCTAACTCGATTCTACATACTTACATTGACTACATTACGAATACAAAACATTTTTATGCATTTCATTTCTTTAAAAAAAAGGAACAACAGGATTTTAAGAAATCTTTCTTCTGGGTTTTCTTTCCGTGGTTAATTCCTTTTTCAACAAAAACAGTCAAAATAAGTTAGAAATTAAGCCCGTCTTAAATTGGACCTCTTTAAGTTAGACTTGCTCTGATAGAGCAAGGGGGAAATATATCGATCGCTTCTTAACTCTTTCATGCTTGGTGGTACACATGTTGTACCACTAATTTTTTTCGTTTATTGTGGGGTGATATATAAAACATACCTCTCGTTTGAATGCCTCAGAAATTAATGCTATATGGTACATTCTCTAAACCACCACAGAAGTCAACTCCTAGCAGTCACTCAAGTTTCCAACAGATGCCGGAAGCTAATTGTATGCAATGGGTTTATGCAGTAATTCATTCTTTGCTCAGCTGTGAGTCTGAGTGGTATTTTTTGGATGTGACTGTGTTGTGTAGTTTTAAGTGTAAATGAAAGTGATTCTTGTTATATTTGATACAAATCAGGTAAGTAATTATATTATGTAACTAAATAAGTGAATATTGTAATAATTAGTACCTCACGTATGCATTGCTAGTATGAAAATGTGAGAGTCCAAAAAATGTACCACTACGCTATTCTGAAGGCAATTTTCTTTACAAATACAAAATGCAATCCAATAATTTTTTGGCACTAATTTTTTGGTAATAACTATACTAGATAGATTTCTTGTTACATTTTTTTAAATAATAATAATATTTATTAAATAATAGTACACACACACTAAATTATACAAATGTCCTGAATGAGCTATATTTATATATATAGCTAATGTTCAGGAAAAAATAAATACAACTAATACACTTATTATATATGTTGACTAAATAAAACTAGGTAAAATAAAATAATGTATAGAATAGAATATTTAAATTAAAACTAACATTAATTAAATTATAGGACTAAACTAAAATTAAGCTTACAACATTAGGTTAGGAAAAAATGAAAATGTTTCAATATATAAGATAGACAGTATAAGATGAAGAAGTGTATTTATTTATTTTCCAACTATAAAATAACTAGCTAAAGCATCCAGTAGAAGTGTTCAGATCAAGAATAAGAAGCCCTATTTTCCACCAGCCAAAAGATCCATGACAAGACGATGTGCTGCTTGCAACACAAAAGCAATCCAAGTTTGTACAGAATGAATGTGCTGTGTTTACAAAGCTCCATTGTGCCTAAAGAAGAAAAATATCCTGTTTCCAGAACTGCCCTGTTGCTTGAAGCGTGGTGGTACAAAATATGTACAGCCTATTTTTTAAAACTTCGGACACCCTTTATTTGAAAAAGTGTTTAAAATTACTAATATGTACCAGCTTTTGTTCAATAAATGTAGTTTTATGATGTCTATCTAATATGTTTGTGATTATTTACCTCTAGTGCATTATTTCTGTCAAAAATTCAACGCATGAAAGAGTTAAATAATACTTGGTGTCAAAATACTTAACAAAAGAGTAATGAAATTCATGCGGATGGCTTAGATTCTATGAGAACATAGCTTTCTTTTTCTTTCCAAAATAAAACGGTTAAGCAATAAAATTTAGTTTATCCAAACACACGCAGATTATAGATTTTTTTCCTCTTCTTAAATGTTTGAAATCCAAAAGAAAATTTAATCAATAAAGCTTGTTGCTCAAGCTGTCCGGTTGAGGTTGTCCAGGTGGCTGGAAATTATAAATGTAAAGGAAATCCTTGTTCTCTCATGTTGACCAGTGACAACCGAGAGATTCAAATTAAAGGAAATGCTTCAGATTCTGCGAGTTGTAATTTGACAGCATAAACATTATTTTGATTAGTTTCCAAAACAGAAGTGTAAGTTTCAAGGGCATCCTATTTTAATTTAGAATGAATGAATGAGTGTTATATTTTTGCCACACTATAAAGCTACACTAGGGCTATTGGCGATGGATTTCGCAATTTTGAACCATGGTCAAGTGACGAAGACTATACCTGAGTTCTGGAGCCCCCTCTCCTAACTTCCACACCACACCAACGGGAGCCTCAATATATTTAATGTGCATCGACCCCCTCTGCACGGCGGGTCTTCAATGGTGCAAGGCTCGAACCTATAACATGTTTGCCTCGCGTCCGTTACCTTGACCACTAGGCTTGACCACTTTACGATAAAAATTAATACACTATTATTAATATTACAATTACATTCAATTTAACTGCATTTAATTAATCAGATGCTGATTTATTTTATCTTAATTAATATAGTTAAATTGTGTTCATTCAGATTTTAAGAAAGAATTTAATTATAATTGTTAGTCTGCTTACTTCACAATATTTTATTTATATATAATGGCCGTAGTAATCTAGTGGTCAAGGTCGCTGACTAGTAGCCGGCTTGTATAATAAGTTCAAGCCTGGTACCACTAAGACCCACCTGTAGAGGGGTTGATACATATTAAATATGTCGAGACTCAAAGTTCTTCCTTTGGCTTGGTATGGAAGTTCGGAGAGGAGGTGCCAGATAAGCTGTCGTCCTCGTCACTTGACCATGGTGACCATAGAGAGTGCCATCGTCATTAGCCCTCGTGTTGCTTATAGGGCGATATTCTTAACACTAACTCATTTACATCTAAAATTCAAAGCTGATCAAAATCTAATGCTCTCTCTCTCTCTCTCTCTGTTACACGGATCCAAATGTAACATAACCACAATAGTCTATTAATAAAAGAAGCTGTTTCTAAAGGCAGAGAGAAAAAAAAATATTCTGTAGTTTATTATTAACCCATGTATTTTTTTCTTAAATTTCATAAAATTAATATTTTCCGCATTGTTGCAAAGAATAGCTATAAAAATTAAATTCAAATAATTTTTACAGAATACTTAAAAAAATTTTATAAGAAAAAGTTCTTGAAATTGAATAGAACTAACTTTTTACTAAAAATTATATTGTTTCACATGGGATACTAATTTTAATGCTTGTAGGGTAAAGCTTCATAACCAGTGTGACTATTTTCTCAACGTAACATTTTTTGATAAATATAGAAGTAAAGCATAGAAACATTTAGTACATCACTTTTAGATGTGCCTCTGTACCCAAATTGTAAGAATTGAAAAACAAATTACGATAATTTGCAGTGCATCACTGCTATAACAAACTCCAACAAGTCCCTAGATTTCGGGTACTTTAATGCTATTTCCATTTAACAATAAAGTTCTATAAAATAAACAAGTCAAACTAGTACAGGCCTCAAAGCTTTACTCCAGTCAGCACTGTAGAACAAATGCCTCTTTAAGGTATCCGACTACTTTCGGAACCGTGATTTTGCAAAAGCGCATAAATGGATAATATTTATGATATTTAGCATCACTTAGATTAGAAAACGTATATAAAACTGTTTTAAGAACAGTATTACAATAAAAAATTATTTAAGTACAATATTTTGACAAAAAAATGAACATAGAATGACCTCTTTTCAAAATATTCTCCTTTTGTGAAAAATGCTTCATTTATAATAATATTTTGCCTGTATATAGCTTAGTATATACAGGCAAAGTACAGAGTATATAGTATTATAGTACAGAGGCATTTTTATTATTATGCCACTTAATTTTGAATTCTTGCAGTTTGTATAGCCAATTAGTTTATTCTGGTTCTAGAATATTTTAGTAAAGTTCATTAGGGAGTAATTAAAAAGAATACCTTTGTATTATGTAGTAAAATTGAATTTAATTAAAAATGTAGTAAAAAAATGAGAGATGAATAATAATAAAATAATGAGAAAAAAATTAATCACAACTGCACTGGAACAATTTGGTCACTCAGGTGTGAAAAAGATGTTAAAATTAATTTCCCCAATTTACTACTGGAAAGTCATTATATTAGATATTTCAAATTTTGTTAAATGTTGTGAAACATGTCAAATGAATAAAAAATCTACACAAAAAAAGTATGGATTATTAGAAGAAGTTCCTGTAGCAGAAGAACCATTTGAAATGATGTCACTAGACACTGTAGGAGGATTTAATTATCATAATGTTTTGCCTGTATATAGCTCAGATCTTTGTACAGAGGCTCAACAATGATTTTTGAAAAATTCACATTATTTTCAGAGTTACTACCCATTGAAATAAT
The DNA here is from genome assembly GCA_019973955.1 of Trichonephila inaurata madagascariensis. NCBI lineage: Eukaryota > Metazoa > Arthropoda > Arachnida > Araneae > Nephilidae > Trichonephila > Trichonephila inaurata. Next base: position 710,548 of record BMAV01007906.1, read on the forward strand.
TATCTGCGTTTTTTTCTTAAAATTGCTCCCCTCTGTTGTCGTAAAATATGGATAACCCACTTCTAAGTTATATATTTCAAAAATTCTAGTTGAGCCTCTGTAGAGAGGTCTGAGCTATATATACAGGTAAAACATTATTATAATAGAAGCATTTTCCACAAAAGGAGAACATTTCGAAAAAAGATTTTTCTAAGTTAATTTTTTGCCAAAGTATTGTATTTAAATTAATTTTTTTTTGCCAAAATGTCCTTAAAACAATTTGATACATGCATTCTAATCTAAGTGACACTAAATATCATGAGAATTATCCATTTATGGGCTTTTGCAAAATCCCGGTTCCGAACGTAGTCGGATACCTTAAGCATTAAGAGTATAAAAAAAAAACTCATCAATGTCATTAAGTTCTCTATTAATTACTATTAATTATTTTATATATACGCTATTCAACATAAAAACGACGCATCAAGGAGTTATACGAATGAGATGAAATATCATATGTCTATGAACACTTTACGATAGAATATGAAAATGATCAATTTTTGGAGGACAATGCTTGAATTTCTAGAGCACCAGAGCATTCTAACGAAGCATCCGGATGGTATAACAGAGAACATTTCTTTTCGTAAGCATAATTTTCATCTAAATGTGATTCTGTCGTCTCGTGGATTGTACCAATGCCTTACAGATGGATTCGTGAACAGTATGAGCAAATGTCAATGTACAAAGAAGGGCGTGCAAATGAACAAAAGGAAGAATAATGATCAAAGATTTGATTTCATTTTTATTAATATAACACTAACTGTGTGAGATCTATTGGGGTGACGAGCAATAAGAGGAGTAGGAAACCTCTATACCGACAATGTTAAATTAGCTGTTTTCGATGTACCTTTTCTCAAAATCTGTCATCTGTACATGTTTGAAATTTTTCATACAATTAAAGTACACCTTTCTCATTACACTGAAATGAGCTTTTAGCTAATTTTGAATTTTTTCATAATTTATAAAATATCTTATCAAACATAGTGAAATTTGACCCATTTTTCACATAAAAAAATTTGTAAAAAATAAATTTTTGAGTTTCTTTACAAAATGCTCCTTTCAGTATATATTAGTCATCATTATAAATATATCATAAAAAATCTACATACCTGTGAACAGTAGTTTCTCAGAAAAGGTACATCGAACATCAAAATTTGCATTTTGAGATAAATTGATTTTAATGTATATAGTGAGACTTCTAATCAGCTAGGAAATAAAAAATAAAAAAGGCTCAATTTACAATAAAAGATACATGTTTTGGTTCAGACGTTCAACTTTTAAGCAAAAACAAAATACTTTGTTTACATTTTTCGCCATTCAAATGGGCGTGGCCCAGTTTCAACGATTATTTAAAAATAGGTTTTAAGGGCTTCTAATTACCCTAGAGGTTAAAGTAATGTATTTTTAGAAAGGTTAAAATCTACACAAATTGAAAATCTAAAAATATCAAATTGTCAAAAAAATAAGATTCCAACATCCCATAATTTTGAAAATCGCTCAAGGGGGATCCGGTCGGCATCTAATCTAACACATTCCTCTGTCTAAATTTCCACACCACGTCACATGAGGGCTTTGAGCTTCGAATCTATTCTTTACGCGACGGGTCTTCAGTGGTACCCTGACTCGAACTCAAGTCTCGACAACTCGGGCCACGAGTTTATGACCAGGACCATTCAGCTACTTCAGCCCAAACAAAGGGATCAAATAGTAGGATAGTTTCGCTAGACAGTTGGATGGAGCGATGCTACCATTTGACTATGTTGATAGGAATTGATGAACCATGTCCTTAGAGAGCACCAAGAAAGTAACAGTCGAGCTAAAGCGATGACAAAACGAGAAGACAGCGTGATCGTCAGATCAACACTCGCAACTACTGATATATCTTTTATGACTTTTCTTCAGTTTCTTCAACTAATTCTTCCGGTCGCATTTGATTTAGAATCTCATGGATTGGAATATAACTGTTTTTAGTCATGACTCGTGTTTCGAATTGAGCCAAGATGATTAACGGTCTAAAAAGCAATGAGACACTCACCCGCTGTTCCTATACAGCCCGACAGCCAGGAATAATAGTAAAAGATGCTGTTTCATTTGATAGCCAGTC
>BMAV01007906.1:727559-738346 GCA_019973955.1 Trichonephila inaurata madagascariensis
GAGAGACTGTTTTCAACTCTTACCATAAATTCACGGGAATTTAGGTAGGAGTGTATAATTTTGATGAGTTGTTCCGAAAACCCAAGTCGCATCATCTTGGATAGCAAGCCATCATGCCAAATTTTGAAGAAGTTTTACAATATTCCGTTTCAGCTTAGCTTGGCAGCGTTGGGAAAGATAAAAAATTTACCAATATGCTGGAAAAATAGTTTGTCTTTTTTTATATAAAAATTTAAATTAATGAATAACTAAATCATGATAGAAATTGTGATTTTGATAATATATTTCAAGTTAATCACATATTATAAGCGTCTACTTTTTAATCAAATTGAATGAATACTATCATAAGAGCGAAGCTAGGAAATTTCAGTTTGGCTGAAAACTGATTTTCGATGCCAACTTATGTCTTTGTTGTAACAATGTTATTGTTACAACAATGCAGACGAATCGAAATTGGCATCGAAAACCAGTTTTTTAAGGTTTTAATTAATATCTTTTTAACTAATTGAAATACCAGAATTTAAATAGACAAAATGGATTCCTCGGATCATTTTCTCTCTTTTGGTACCCTTGGTGAGTTTCTGCTTTCAGCAGTTCTTGAGAAGATAGCCTCACATAGATAGATACAAACATACATTTGTTTACCTTCCAATTTTAATATATTTGTGTGCGTGTGTTATTTTATTTTTCTTGTTAAGTCGGCTCCGGTGGTTTTTAGGTAGCGTGCCTGCTTCGTAAGCCCAAGGTTGTGGGTTCGATCCCAGCTGGAGTTGATAGATTTTCTGGATGCGAATATCGTAGGCACACATGTCATATAATTATTTGGCGTGTAAAAAATCCCTTGAGTTTCAATTTGGCTCTAGCACTATATCGGCAATATTTAACATCTGATGAGAGATTGAATTAAAAACTGATTCACAAGCGTCCGAATTTGGTAACGAGGCCGACACTAGATGGTGTCACCATGAAATGGCTCTCACATTTGGGGACTTTCCGTGTCTGTAAAGGCTAAGTTGCTAAAATGCAGCCCCATTAGAAAAATATATATATATTTTTCTTCTATCAGTAAATGAAAAACTTCGTAAGCTGTGTTACTCTTAGTTTTTGCCTTTGGTTGTCTTTTTACGAATATTTCATAGATTTCAAAATAGGTGTTTCAATAAAATTCATAAAATTATATATATATATATATATATATATATAATCTGTAACAAACTACACATGCGCACCTTTTTCAGTGTATTATAAATGATTGATAAGATAAGCTATTATATTTATTTAAAATTGCCTTAGAAATAAACTGAAAACCATGCTTAATGTTACTGAAATATAAAATAAACCGAAAAAAGAGCACTCTTGATGTAGAGATAAATAAAAAAAGGTTTTTATCCCCGTAAATTATTGATTGGATTTGGTTGTGGTGTAAAAGGTTCTAAGTGTCAGTCTATCTGAGTTATCAAATATTCATAGAACTTAAGTGGCTTCGAGAATAGCACCGATGCACAAGAGCTAATACGAGAGAATAAACAATTGTAAGTCTTCCTTAGAGTTTCAAAAATCATAAGCAATTTTTAAACATATTAGGATATTAAAAAAAAATTTAATTTCTTTCTGATTGTATTTTTGGGTTTGTTTGAAGATTGGCAATAAAATGTTAAACTAAAAGGAATAAAATCATCCAACATATATCTATCGATACATTTGCAAAGCTGTAACTTCCACATTTGCTAATATGTTATACAAACAGTAACATTACACGTAGAGATCTGAAAGACAATGGAAATATAAAGAGTTCTGTATCGTTTCTCCGATGTATGAATTAATACAACATCAATGAATTATTTATTGATAAAATTTTGATCTGATTCTGATTGCTACTCTTCTTTTGTAGAAGCTTATTTTATTTCTTTTTAAGCATTAGAAATTGATATGTTTTTAGCATTAATGTTTATAATTATTATGTTCAAGCTTTCGTGTACTTTTTTATTACAATTCACCACACTATTTTATGCTACACAGATCTTATCATAAAATTAAAATAAAATTACACATTTTTTTCCTCTCTTGAAAAAAATAGGCTTAACATGTTTTTAAAGCTGTTTTCTCCAGACGTATGAGATCTTGAACTAAACTCGAAGCACATTTTTAGACAGAAAAATGTCAAAATTTCATCAAAATTCGTTTTTTTTTTTTTTTTTCCTTTTCTTTTTCATTTTAACATATAAAGGAGTAACTCACTTAGCATTAAGGTATAGGAGAAAAAAGGCGATACACATTTCAGACTAGAAAAAGTAGATTTACTCAAATAAAAATAAGTGGTATGATAATATTAGAAGCTTTCTATAGGGGATAGCGAATCCAAAATTTAATATTAGTGTTGGAGTACTTTTATATGTAAAAAAATATTCCAAATTCGGGTCCAATTCTTTAACATTACATGAAGTCAGCCTTAATACTGGTTGTTTTGTGAGTTTATCTGATAACTTAGTGCAAAGATAATTTCATAAATGCATTCCAATAGACAAGTTTTACATATATTCCGCTTTTGCTTAAAATAGGTATTCGTTGTCTCTCTCTACAAGTTTTTGCTCTTCTAGATATTATTTACCTACTTAGAAAAAGAATTTTAAAAGGTTATCTGTTATTCTCTTCTTTTCTTGGCCTTATTATTCATAATAATATTTCGACAATTTTTTCTCATAATAACTACATATGGATAAATAATACAGGTTCACTGTATTTTCTAAAGAACAAATTGAACGTTTGAACAGTTGGTTGCTTAGTTAAGAAATAAACAAGACTGGGAATTATTTCATCATGTTGCTTTCTTAGAATCCTTTTATAGCTCTTTGCTACACTTTCTATCCACGTCTCGAGAGCGAGTTACCACTAAATACTTTTAGACATATGCAAAGCTGGATTTATACACATTTCTGGGATCCAGGTCAAAGAAATAATTATACCCCCTCTCAGTAAAATGTTGATTTATTAATTTCAAGTAACTTTTCTTTCTTTCTTTCTTTTTTTTTTTTTTTTGCAAAATAAGGCACCTAAAAGTAAATACTAAAATTGAAAATCTGTAATTGTTAGTATTTGGTGGGTTATTTCTCTTAACTGTTGCACTCCTAGGTCAGGACATTTTCCCTATGAGAAATCCAACTCTGGGTACGTGAAATGATAAGTAATAATTATAATGTCAAGAGTTTTCATAAATATAATGAAATTGTGTGTATAGAGAACAGCAATAAATCGACTTACGCGAGTTCGGAGAAACGTGATTTTTAAATCTCGTCGATTCGTCTTTTTTTTTCTTCTTCTTTTTTCATCATTAAAACTCTGGCGGAATCATTGACAAAGCCTGATGAAATGGGTAATTTGATTGAAGAAGTTTTTGATCTTTTGCCAGGCAAAAAAATATTCAGACGTGGATAATAATGACGTTCAAGAACTGGATTCCTATATATACAATCAGGAGTTGACAATTGATAAACTCAGAAATGCAAGATTAAGAGCAAGACATTGAAGAGCTTGAGTCTACAGACCCAGTTCAATCAGAAGATCGAATGGTGGCTGATTATTTGACAGGCCTCAGTTTTATTGAAAAAGGGTTAAAAATTTTAGAAAATAGAGCTAAGAGCGTAACAAAGAGCGTTATTTTTTCAACAAAACAAGGAATAAAAAATTATTAGCATGCTACAAGGAAATTTTGAGGGAGAAAAAATCTTTGACCCGGCAGACTACTAGTAAGATTTTAAGAAATCTTCTACATCAAAATAACTTCCGTTTGCAATTCTGTATTTGTACTATCTACGAATTTGTTAAACATTTTTTTTTTCTGAATCATTACTTTCTTTCGTCTCTGGTCCCAATTAAAAATAATTTATACGTATTTATATCCGAAATTATACCCCGAATTACGCAAATTTGACTTACGCGGTTATCACTCAGTCCCGCCTATCGCGTAAGTTCGGGGTATTACTGTACACCGGGGGGTGGGCAGACTTTTTCAGGGTACGGGCAACTTCTAATTTTTTCAAGGTGTTGAGGTCCACCCAGGGGCGTAGGTGTTGTGAGTTAAAAGAAAGCATACAATACAGTCGGACCTTAATTTTACGAACCTCTATTTTACGAATTTCTCTATTTTGCGAACTTTTTTGGAACCAAGAACATTTTACTATTTTCTTTGTTAAATAGCCTCCAATCAGTTGCGCACACAAGGGGGGTGTCCTAGGGGTCCGGACACCCTCCATAGCCCTCGATTTTTTTTTCAATTGGTTATAATTCTATGTATATTTTACGTAAAATTTAATTACGTAATTGATATTAATAATTAATTTTATTAATCAATGCTAATTATTTATTCAATAATTAATTTTGCATTGTTTTTATTCCCGAAAATCGACAAAATCAAAAGAATATGTTGGGCGGGCGTATTGGAACATAACAAAATGGTGGACTTTGTCTCTCTCCCAATTAACAAAGTATATTTTCTATTCAACGAAACTTTTTCTTGTGATTCGATTTTTTTTCCTCCGTAATTTTTAAAATACCGTATTTACTCGAATCTAAGCCTCACTTATTCCCAGTGTTAATGCTACTGAAAATCGGACGCGGCTTAGAATCGAAGGGAAAAAATGTGTTGGATGGGGTATTTAGTGCCGTTAAAGTTTCATGGATGTATTTAATACTGATAAAATAACTATTTACTTCTTATTAGTTCTCCTTTTAAATTTATTTTAATTTTGTAAAATTGGATATTGATAAATCAATTTATAGACTATTTTTCAATTTTCACAAAATCTTGTTGAGAATTTGGGGCGTGGCTTAGAATCGATGGTGGCTTTGATTCGAATAAATACGGTATTTCTAGACCTTTGTATGATAGAATGATTATTAGGTCTTAGTGAAGGCGGTCACCCCCAAATGTCATGGCGGTCCACCGGTCGATCGCGATCAACTTAATGCCTACCCCAGCTGTACGCCAACTTAGAGTACGTCATCAAGAATGTGGAGAATTCTCTCTCTCTCTCTCTACTTAAATCCCGTTGGCACGGCGTCGAAGTTTGGAGAGGGGATGCCAGCGCAAGTGTCATCCTCGTTACTTGACCATGGTTTAAAGTTTGTCCGTTACCAGTATTCCTTGTGTTGCTTCAGAGTGTGATGCTAATTAAAATTAAATCAAAACTCTATTTATATAAATGTCAAGACTCATGTTGAAGATAGGATTTATATATATATATATATATATATATAGTGATTATTATAAGCTTATAGATTCAAGATTTATAGTAGAAGATAGATTTATTACAAGCAATTATCATTGTGCATAAACCTTAAAAACAATACATTTAAAACCAGTGTAGGTCTTGAATTATCTCATTCGAAATTATACTTATTCATAGAAATTAAGAATTCTAAAAATTAAATTTTTTTTAAAAACTTGAAAATTAAAATGTAAAAATTATACAAAACACAAGTAATATAAAAAAAAAATTATTTAATCAATTCCTACTTAGGTCAACAAAGAAAAATTTTATATATTTTAGAGTTACTTTTTATTAAATAATTACAATTAATATATAAATATGTATATACATATGACAGTATCACAATATTAAGTGGCAAAATAGAAAGCGATTTTCCTTGCAATTTTCCATTTTCCTTTCTATATAGGGTGTTGGACTATTATTTTTGTGTGTTTGTTACTCTTTATTCATTAATTACATTTAATTAATGAATTAGTATTTGAAAAAACTGTATTAACATCAAGTATCACCCACTACAAGTTTTAAAAAATGTATTTGAACTCGAGTGAATGAATAAAAAGTATTTTATTAACGATTGAAAAGTTGAACAAGATATATGTATATATATAGGGAGACTAGGAACCAGTAGTAGAAATTGAAATATAAAAGAGATTTATGATAATTTTTAAAAATATCTAAGTTGAAAGAGTTAGATAAAACTTTGATATCGATAGATATTAATTTATATCAATACTGCTCAAATATAGTCTGAAATAAATAATTTATCTTTCCACACAAATGCGGCACAATTAAATTACTATTTTTCTTGATTACTCAACTTTTTAAAAAAATTTTAAGCTCTTACTTTGTCTTTAAAAAGAGAGCAAAATAATAATAAACATAGAGAACTTTTTTTACAAGCAGCAAATTAAAGTAAAACAGATGGTGCATTAATAGAAAGATAACTCTAATCTTTTTTTAAAAAAAAAAAAAATCAGATTTTATAGCATATTTTTATTATAGTTAAACAAAAGGGTTAATGCCATATATATATATATATATATATATATATTCTAATTTTAGATAAATGGACTTAATTTTTACTTCAAGTAACCTTTCTTGCATCAAGTAATTTCTAAGATAAATGAAACGAAACGAAGAAATTTTATGCATTAAAACAGAGAAAGAAATCATATCGCTTTCAAAAAATCGAAAATATTAAAGTTCAAACAATTTTCTACAGTTTTAATCATACTTTTATAACTTAAAATAAGGATTCAGTTGTGCTAAATTTGTAATTCAATAACACTTTTAGGCTATCAATAATTATTCTTATTGTAATTTCTTAGTGTTTTATATGTATGGAATTAATGGAATTAAGAAAATGTATTATATGTGTATTATGCTTTACTTCTATTGAAGTTATTTAAAAAAAATGTATGTATTCTGTTCAATTTTATTCGTTTACGAACAGTGGCGTAACGGAGAATATTACCCCTCCCCCCTCCGCAAAGTCAAATTTTGTCTTTAATATTTAATAAATTGGTTAAATACGTAATTGGTGTCAGTCGAACTATGGGCCCCCTAGAGTCCAGGTTGAGAACCTTGCCCACCCCCCTGAGATGTGGGGGTTACGGGGGTATACATTACGCCACTGTTTATGAATATAAATGAGTTCTTGCTCATTCACTGTGATTTTTTTAAACAAATATACTATCTTAAAATTAAATAATGTCACATTTTTTAAAATAAAAAATCAATTTAAAATCTCAGCAATAACAGCACTTCGTTACCCTTTCTTTTCTTTTTATTTTATTTTCCTTTTTTTTGAAATTTCTATTTAATTCAGTACTTTTAATCATCACACTCTTACGTTTTTTCTAGATAAGAAACCTGTGTGAATTTTAAGTAACTTTTTATGTCAACAGATGGCGGTACAAGTTTAACACGAAAATTGTGCAATTTTTGAAGGCGAGAGTGAAGCCTTCCAAGTGATGTGTATGAAATCTAGTAAGCAGAAAATTCTTTGAGAAAAATAAGTGTCCATTTTTAGTAAACAATAGTTAATGTAATGTTTAATATTGCACATTAATTACGTAAACATTTTACTTGTATTAGTTTTAAGTAATATAGTTAATAATTTAAGTAGTTGAACGACATATATCATTTAAATAAAAATAAATTAATTCTATCAATTTAGTTTTCATATCACATGAAACATCATAGTTTCAAAACATAGTTTTACATAGTTTCAAAAAAAGAAAACTAAGAATTATCTATCTCTGTGTATATTTCATTCTGAACTTATTAATCTCTCTCTATCAGTGGCGTAACGTACACCCCCAAGGGGGAGGCAAGATTTCTAGGGGGCCCAACGCCTTACTGACGCCAAGTACGTATAAGCCACAAAACCTGACTTTGCAGGGGGCCCTAACGTTCTTCGTTACGTCACTCTGCTCTCTTTTTTTCTCTCTCTCTATATATAAGAAATCTTTCCCAGATAAATATACTCAAACGGTTAACTATTTTTCAGCTTGTGTTCAAATTTTGTTTAAAATTTTATACATTCGAGAAATTTATTTTAGAAATCTCAGTTACAGCTTCCAAGAACGTTATCCCTCAAAAAAAATTATCAAAACTACCCAAAACTCGATTCGTTTAGCTAGACAACAAAAAAAGTTATTATTACTACACGTTGCACATAATTCTGCCATTTATTGGACAAATAATAAGGCACTATCATTTTTTTTTTTTTTTTATATTTTTTTTTTTTTTTTTTTGTATTTTATTTAAATAAAATTTCAAAAGACAAAAAATTTCTTAGTAATACAAAGAATTAAAATTTTTGATGCGATACTGTTTTTTACAGATATACATACATTCCTGACAAATAACAAGGTTGTAAAGTGTAGAAAACTAGAAATTGAATATTTTGCATATATGATCAAACATGATTTAGGATATCCTCAGATATAAATCCAACTGTATTTTTAGATCAACGTGAAATGTTTCATTTTTAAGGTACTAAAAGAATCAAACTTATTATAAAATAACATTTTGAAAAATAATGAACAATTATCTATTTAAAAGTTTAAAGTTTAATTTTTATATAAAAATAACAGCAATTCATTTTTAAGAGGTATAGATTGCACTGGGTACGGAGAAGTTTTAATATTGTAGCCCAAATATATGAATTTTTCTCGTCTAAAAGCTGACTCAAATCCCGTTATTTGTATATACAGCAGCCGGAGAAAGCATATGCATGTCATTAATATATTATAAGATTACTACTAAAGTGCTCTGAATCATTCAGTTTTTTTAACTCCTGACTTAAGACATCTCAAGGTCTAAAGATTTTTGCTCTTGCTTTAAAAAAAAAAAAATATGAATTACTAATATTTGCTTACGAAAGAAAGCATCTATTTTATAGAGTTAAGAACACGTTTTACGTTTCTGTTTCTTTCACATAATTTTTTTTAAAGAAATTTGACACGAAGTTTTCTTTTTATATATCCAAAATAAACTGATCAATCATCATTTTATAATTTAAATTAATTTTAAAGTAAAAAGAAATCGAATTTAAGACGGGAACAGTGTAATCATAAGTGTTATTATAAACTAATTATAATCAGCATCTGCAAAAAGAGAAAAACCTATAAGCAGAAGTATCTCGATTTTCAAAAAAAAATTTGGTTATGCATGTTAATAATCATTCAAAAACAAAATAATCAATAGAGAGGAAAAAAAATGACATATCCTCAAAATCTTATGAAAAGAGAATATATATACACTCAGCATTTTTTCACACGAAAAATTTCTTTTACACGATGTTGATTTAACAAGAATTAGAAAAAAAATTAATTCAATTTTGACACGAAATTCTTTTATTTAACACGATTGGCCCAAATTCTAAGAAAGAAAATTTCGCTTTAATTTATTTTTATAACTGCGACATTGAAGACGAGGAACGTAATGCGATTTGCATTTGTGAGAATTTCCGAATTTTATATCCTCGTATTGACTTCACGGTACCAAACACGATGGTTAAGGTCCCAGAAAGAATTAGAAATTTAAGAAAGATACACAATGGTTAGATATTAAACTGGTGTTTGAACTTCTAGCTTTACAGAATGAGTTTCACTAACGGGACACGAAGACGATAACCAAGACATTTCCAGTGATACCCAATGGTGTGACGTACGCCCCGCAACCCCCGCATCGCGGGAGGATCCCAGGACTTTAGGAGGCCCAAAACCTGACTGACGCCAAGTACGTCTTTAAACTATTTATAAAACATTAAGGTATCCGACTACGTTCAGAACCATGATTTTGCAAAAGCGTATAAATGGATAATATTTATGATATTATTGTCACTTAGATCAGAAAATGTATATGAAATTTGTGACGGGCTCACGCGTCTTTTCATTAACATGTCCTTTGGGTTCTTTGGGGCCAGAATTAAGGGCAACTCTATTCCAACCAAACTCAAGAAGTGAAACGTGAAGGAAAGATGCAAATTAGAAAGTTTTTAAATATCAGAAGTTAGAGTAAGCGGTGTGGTAATTTGGGGAATGTTATGATAGTACGTGCTTCAATTGTGAAGTGACAGCCAACAGAGGAATTCCGTGACAAAGAACCCTTAGGTCAAGGTGCATACCATTGCACTCTGGTGAAACGCAACTGCAACTAGAATCAGATTGATCGCTACTCCATTCGACATTAAGGTAGGAGTGACTATTTAATATTCGGATTTGTGTTAGAATTATAATTGAGCTTAGGCGAGTTTGTTATTGATAGTGGTCAGGTTTACGTTATTTCGGTAAGATATATATTGTGTGTTTAGTCATCGTAGATTCTCTCCCATATATTATTATTATCTAATCTGTTAAAGGTTTAAGTTTAAGATCTTGATAAAGTCATATTAAGATCATGTCAGCTCCTAGTTCTTCATTTATTCCTACACCTCTAGCTCACGCTGATAATCAAGGAGAAGGGCACCTGAAGGGGGAAACTTGACAAATTGTTTTAAGAATAGTATTACAATAAAAAATTATTTAAATACAATATTTTGACAAAAAATGAACATAGAATCTCATTTTCAAAATCTCCTTTTGTGAAAAATGCTTCTATTATAATAATATTTTGCCAGTATATAGCTCAGATCTCTGTACAGAGGCTCAACTAGAAAAAATTTCTGATATATATAACTTAGAAGTGGGTTTATCCATGTTTTACGACAACAGAGGGGAGAAATTCGAAATTTTCTCGCGGACCACCACTTTGGCGACATCTGCTCTAGAGTCCCTGTCCCTCGCAATGCAGGGGTTGCGGGGGTGTACATTACGCCACTGCCAGTTGCCCGAATAACGCTGTCTTTATTCATAATATTTCCATATTTAGATGGAACAAATATATACTATTTAACATGGAACGAAATGATTATATACATTTTGAATTTACTAAGTTTATTTTTTTTTATTAATGCTAATCTCAACAATCCAATGCAATTTTATAATTAGTATAATATAATTGTGTGCGTGT
>BMAV01007907.1:0-55521 GCA_019973955.1 Trichonephila inaurata madagascariensis
GTTCTGGCCCCTTGACTTAGAGAATATAATCTATAACTTTATCTATAAGATTCTTGATCCCAATGCAGCTAAATCTTGACTGCTTATTTTTGGTCTGCTAGATTTCAATAAGCTTTGTCAGTATTGATCAGAATGATTCCAACAAAACCTCTGGCCGTCGCTATGCTTTTCTAGGTTTGCCACGTTCTCTCCATCACGATATCCTTTTATAGTATATCTCATTTCATATTCGATCCGTTTTTTTCTTGGTTTGGGGTTGGAAAAGTTTGCCAACAATCTGGCCGTAAAAAGAACATAAGTCATGTTAATCAAGAGCGAAAACGCCCGGCTTTTAAAAAAAATATTTTACAATATTTTACTGGGCTTAGAACAGAAAGTTTACTGGGCTTTACTGAAACATTTAATGTTTTTTTATTTAATTTGATAAGTAGTTCGTTACAATACAAATTCATGTATTACTTTGTACAAAATCTGTCCTATTTCATGTTGTTTTTATATAAATAATGTAACCTTTTGTAAATTATATTTTCAGAAGTATATCTGGAGTTCGTACAGTGCTTTATTAGTGTATTCATAAAATTATAATTAATCCTGGAGCAGGCGCACACTCGACACTAAAGTTAATGGTCACGATAAAAATCGCAATTCCACAATAAATAATTTAACTAACAAGGGGAAGTCACAACTAAGAAAATTCATTTGGGGACGAGATTTTGTGTAATAGTAGTATTCCTTTCGGGTGTTTGGCCCTCAATGTAATTCCACCCATTTGGCCAGTCAATTCGGAGAAAATAGCCCTAGAAATCCATGCTTAGCTTCTGAAATTTTACTTATCGCCAGAGATGCAGTTGCATAATAGGCACAGTACATGTTTACGACGCGGTGAGGCTAGGTTTGAGTAGCGCAATCGGTTTTATTGTTTTATTTTTTAAACTCACATTTAATTATTTTTACACAATTCAATAAACTTATTTAAAAAGGATATTAAATAGTTTATATAATTATAAAATAATTAAATTAATAATATATAATATAAGATATATATTATTTTTATTATATTCATTATATAATCATTTTTTATAAATAATTGTTATAATATATTTTATATATTAGTATAATATTATATATAATATTTTTTATTTATAATATATCGTATTTCATATTATAAATCTAGTTGTTACTAATTTTTATATAAAATATCATTTAACATTCATTGTAATATATTTTTATAATAAATTTTATTTATTAATAATTATATTTATAAAATATAATATAAATATTTATATAATTAGAGTAAATATTTTACTTTTTAAAACACAAAATAATTATCTAAAATATGATTTAATAGTTAATAAACCTTTTGCCAAACCAATCGTGGCTCGCTTTCGGAAATAATTTAAATAATTTTCGTTAAGTGTTTCTGGATTATTTATAGAATTTACTGGGATGCCAGTCAAAAAGGGATTTAAATTGTAAACTATTTTTTTTTTAAAATTTTTGAATGTTATGACCCATGATTAATGTTATTATGTAAAGTTAACAACGTTTATTTAGTAAATCACTTTTTATTTACTCTGAGCTTAGCCACTATGTTTTTTTTCTTAGTCTAGTGTTCAGAAAATGACGATTTTTATTAGTTTACGGTTTACTTTTAGCGATTACGCACCTTTTTAAGGTCCTCAAATGAAGTGTGTCTCTTTTGAAACAGAGCAATAAAACTGAACGAAAAACTATTCAGGTAAATAACAGTATTTCCATTAAAAATGATACACTTGGAGTGTTTTTATTGAGACATAAAAGGTGAAATTATTGCTGTTTATTCAAAAATCTTATTAGATACTTACAGTTATATAACTAAAATGTTTGCTGTTTGTGAACAACGTAATATCCCAAAAAAGTAAATTAAGATAAACAAACACTGTGTGTCTAGAACAGCTTGAGTTATTTTTGTTAGAAATATGATTATTAGAAATTATTACTTGTGTTTGTTAGAAATTGGCTCACAGATAGAAATATGATTATCACCCTAAATTTAAATCAATTTCTTAACTGAATTGCGAAGGATTATAGAAAATAAATTATAAAGTGATAATAAGAAATGTATAAGTATCAAGACAGTTTTTTCTTTAAATGAACTAATTCCTAACTAATATATTGAAAAATATGGTTTGATCACTGAAATCCACACCCAATCGCGGCAAAAATGAATTATTTGTGGCACACAGAATTCACCTTCCATTTAACTCTCCGCTAGGCGCGCAGCATTACTTACAATACATTTTTTAAAGTTCTTTTAAAGCATTTCAAGTTAATTTTTTATACGTTTTCAAATCACATTATTTTTTTCTATACTTTTAATCGTTACTATATGCTCTGAAAATTGATTCATTAAAATATTTTAGAATGACTTAGAAGGCGCTTTAAAACTTGAAAGGGTTACCGATATTCATCCAAAAAGTGTTATTCTTGTCAATTCTAGAGAGAATTCAAAATATTTAGTAATATTAATCAAACAGAAAAACCATTTTTTTCTTTGCCATGCCACTGAACAAAAAGTCAAATATACACTGTAAAATCTTATCATTCGATTTTAGGGGGACACAGTACGATTCAATTGACCCAAATCGGTCAAAAAATCAAATTTAAGTTTTTTTAGCCTAAATTTTTTTATATACTTTTCTATAACCTCACAAAATTTGAAAGCTCTAAACTTAAAAAAGGCAGAATTATGATAGCTTTTACGTTCTTTTATTCACATCCCTATGGCAAATCAAAACTTTAAACTGCCGTATCTCAGAAAGATAAAATAACTTTTTTGTCTTCATTTAAATCTAGGCTTTTTTCTATGGCGCCTAATGCTTTAAAATTTTTTTTTACATATTCCCAATAGTACATGTTACAAAAGTTGGTATGCATTTTGAATCAAAGCAATATTTATTTTTTTAAAAAAAATTTAAAACCCTCAGAATTTATACATTTTTAAGGAATTTTCAATAAACATTCATAAAAAGAAGTATTGTAAGAATACCAATCTCGTTAACACAAACCTCATGCCAACTTTTATTATACATAGTTTGACGTACTTGTAAATCAAATTTCATGCGTGTACGTCAATTTTTGTAGGAGTAGCATTTTAAAATCACTTCAAAAATTTCAAGTTTTTTCCTTAAAAAATTACATGGCTAGCTTTTTATGAAATTTTGAGCACAAAATATGTTAATAAAAATCCTTAAATTAAAAATTTAGCGTAAACCGTACCATGTCCCCTTAAATAAAATTAATTTTTTGTTTCATTAATGCAATTTTACTTTTTTGTGAAAATTACTGAAATAAAACTGTTCTTTAAGACTATTAAAATTTTCAAGGCTTTAAAAGTAATGTAGAAGTTAAGAGTATTATATAAGATAACTTAAAAGATTTCTTAAAAGGTATATATTTCAAATTTAAAAGGAAATGCTATCATTTTGCCGTTTTAGTTATGTAATGCTTCAAATGTACTACATGAAATACGATATAATATATATTCCAAATTCTGACCAGTACTGTAACGATTCTTCAAAGTAATACTGTTTTAAGACACTAAAACGTAAACATTATTATTGACAAATGTTCAATTTTTACATAAAACTTTTTGAATTTGTTTTGTACCTTTGCAGTTTGTGTTATCAATGACTACAGAACTTAATCGAATCATATTGGCAAAAACATATCCGATATCCGATTACGCTTTGGATTTCATATATCATTTGCTAAATGGACCAACGAAATCTCTTCCAGCAATTGATAACAAGATTCTGCTTCTCCCAGCAACTGAATTAGCTGCGAAAATTCGAAACCGACAAGTAACTATATAAAAATTTTATTATCATTTAAATATCTTTAGTTCTCTCTCTAAAATTACCAAAAATCCGGCATATAACGCGCACTTTTAACACAAAAAATTATAGTTGAACAAACAGCACTTTTATAGTTAATTGAACTAAAAGCAAAAAATAATTATTATACGAATAAAATGATTCACTTGAAAATTAATGTCATTGGGGTAAAAAAGTGGGGTCCTCTATTCAATAGTTATAATTTCTTACTGGTTCTATTCCGAAATGCAGAGTTAGTGTAAAAATGTAGTGCTGAGTATACCCATACTTTTACTACAATGACATTAATTTTCTCGTTAATCATCTTATTCTTATATTAGAAATTATTTTTTACTTTCCAGTTCAATTAACTATAAAAGCATGTTTCTTTTTTTTTTAAACGAAAATTTATATTTTTCATTTTTTAGTTTTATCTACAATAAAAGCGTTTTTATTTTATTTTTTTTTTAGTTTGTTAGACTATCATTTTTTGTTATCGTTGTTGTCTTTGTATTAACCATGAGCTTTTTTCGCTTTAGGGTTGTAACTTAATATTTTAGTCCCCAAATCTGGAATTTGCCACCTAAATCTGGAAACGGGATCTGAAATTAGTCGCCAAATCTGGAAATTGGAAAACGCTAATCCTGATCAGGACAATGGAACAAAATTATGAAATTATTGCATTCTCACCGTCCTTGATAAGTGTGCAAAATTTCGAATTCATTCGACCTTTTAAAGTGGATAAAAATCGAGTTCAAAATATTTCTTTACATATATGAGTAACTCATAAGCCGATGCGGTTAAGTCCACTTTTTGATAATTTCTTAATCTTGCAAATTTCGATAAAATGAATAATGATTTTGATAAAATGAATATGGTGCTTTCTTTTTTCTAGGTCATAGAAAAAAAGTAGCATCGAGTAAATCGTTTAATAACTAAGAAGAATATTATTTATTTCATGAAAATTTACAAGAATCAGAGGATATCAAAAAATGGACTTAACCTTATTGACTTCTTAGTTATTCATATGAGGAGATAATAAAAGCGTGTTAAAAATAATATCAAAATTTAGGGGGGCGCGTTATACCCCGGGTATAAAAATGAGTCTTTAAAATATAAAAGGAAATGAGTGTAAAAAATTTAAGCTTCAATATGTATTTAAATACAGTTTATTTAAAAGAAATAACATAACATATATAAACGATAAGTCGTAGTTTTAGTAGTATATTATTTTTTAAATCCTCAGATTATACTTCAAATAAATGACTTAAAAACATAAGTTCATTGCTTACGCACATTTCAGGTTTTATCGTATAAAAGGGGTGTGCCCTATACGGCGAATGTACCTAAAAATAAAAATAAAAATACAGCTCGAAATTATAAGTGCGCGTTATACACCATTGCGCTGTACACCGGTGTATAAAATATCACAGGGTAAAAATAAATTAAAAAAAAAACCCCCCTTTGGGAAATCAAAAACTAAATTCAGTTATTTAAAAAAATAGTTTTTTAAAAAAAAAGGGGATAGATTCGAATAACATTGCAATTGTTTTAAAAACAAAATAATGGGTTAATAAAAATAAATAAAAAATATAACAATACAAATATCTAACAATTCTCAAAATTCAAAAAAAAAATCTTAAATTTAAAAAACTGTATAAATCAAACTTTAAAAAAATCTACACGAGGTTAAAAACAACCCAAGTTTTAGCGTGACAAATTTTACGCCTAATGGGTAGATGATATTAGAATTAATTAATCATAAGTAATACAATTATTAATCATAGATAATATTTAATACCCAAAACAAAAATTAAAGGTATCTGACTAGTTGTGACATTTTTAAAAATATTGTTAAATATTTATCTCAGCTCTTAAACTTGACTCAGGTCTATCAGTCACAACGTTCAAAATACTTTCTTCCAGTCATGTACTGAGTACAGCTTTTCGTCGACCATTATCATGTTTGGGGACGTGGAACAAACATGTTTCCCGAAGTTGACGATAGTTCACTGAAGAATTCTATGATCCGGCATTCGTCGATCAGGAAACAGCACGTCATACATTCGTAGCGCAGCTCTGCTATCACCCTTTGCACGGCCGTACATGGAATGTATGTCTGCTTTTTCGGCATACGTCAAGTCTCCCATCGTAGACGTCAGCATAATTGCGAATCGTGCACACTTACTGACCCTACCGGAAACGCAACGAACTGATAACTCAATTTCTCTTTTCTTTTATTTCCACTGTTTGTGCTTCACCAAGTCACTTGCACTCCTACATTCTTATAAAATAAATAATTGTTACAATGCCCTGTATCTACCCTTAAAATTTGTACCATGAATTCGGGAAAACCCTCTAGAAACCATTATACATCTAAATACTTACTTTATTCAAATGAAGATTATACACATAAAAATCCCACAGAAACACCTTATAGTATAAGAAAATAATAGTTTTTATATAGAAAAACAAATACATATTTATTCTTTGTATTTTAGAGCTTAGGAAAAATATAATAAAAAACATATTTTACTAGTAACCATTCACAAAAAAAAAACAAGCTTTTAAAACATATCCTACAATTATATGGAAAACTGGAGGAAGAATCTCCGATTTCCCATGTAATTTTCTACCGATATAACACAGTTAAAATATTCCAAAATCTAAAATATTGTTCAAAAGGTTTTAAGGTATCCGACTACGTTCGGAATCATGATTTTAAAAAAGCACATAAATGGATAATTTTCGTGATATTTAGTGTCACTTAGATTAGAATACATGTATATAATTGTTTGAAGGACATCTTGACAAAAAAAATTATTTAAATACAATATTTCGGCAAAAAATTAACTTAGAACAACCTTTATTCAAAATGTTCTCCTTTTGTGAAAAATGTTTCTATTATAATAATATTTGCCTGTATATAGCTGATACCTCTGTACAGGAGCTTAACTATGATTTTTTGAAAAATTCACATTATTTTCAGAGTTACAACCCATTGAAATGATTATCAGGGTTTTTCTTAAAATTTTCTCCTCTGTTGTCGTAAAACATGGATAAACCCACTTCTAAGTTATATATTTCAAAGATTTTAGTTGAGCCTCTGTGCAGAGGTCTGAGCTACATACAGACAAAATATTATTAAAATAGAAGCATTTTTCACAAAAGGAGAATATTTTGAAAATGGGTCATTCTATGTTAATTTTTTATCAAAATATTGTAGTTAAACAAGTTTTTACTGTAATACTATTCTTAAAACAATTTTATATACATTTTCTAATCTAAGTGACACTAAATATCATAAATATTATCCATTTACACGCTTTTGCAAAATCACGGTTCCGAATGTAGTCGGATACGTTAAGCAAAATCCAGTTACACACAAATGTTGATTCTTATCTAGCTAAAATGTAAGGATGTGATGAAAACCTACATCTTGAGGTCGCAGCAAGTCCACCCTTACATTAATGCCGTCACAGATGCAAGGTACGAGGATGCTTTACAGGAGGCCACAGCTGTGGATCACTTTTTAGAAAGTGGTGAGAAGACAGAGGATCAAATCGCTGAAGAAACGCCACTGCTAGGAGTTCCTTTCTCCTGCAAAGAAGTTTTAGGAATTAAAGGTATTTTTATTTCAAATATCCTTATATCTGAAGTAAGATTTGAACTAGGCATCTTCCAATCCAAAAACGAGTTTCTTAACCACCATGCCAAAACGATCATCATATGGAGGCTATTACTGGTTTATATAGGTATCACACCATCCAAATACCTATATTTAACAAATAATTAAGAATGAAAAACAGCGATATAAATCTTTCACTGTAAAGAACGTTTAAAAAAAATGCTGAAAGAGAGGTACCAGCCGTTACCCGTCTTCTTCGCTGGTATTTCCTGATGTTGTGTGACTAAATACTGTTTTTGAGTTCTGGATATCTAATTCGTAAAACTTGTTCTTTCTTGATCTCTACTCAATAAAAGAAACAGGCTTGCCAAATTTCAGGTATATAGTTCTAATAGCTCAAAAGCTCTTTTTTCCTATCTATAATACCCCTTCAAACCCTTTTGTAGGTCGATTTCAGCAAAATTCTTCCATTCTTAGTCTCTACTTAACAAAAGAAACTTGATTTCCAAATATCTAATATGTAGGTCTTACCATTCGAAAACGGGAACCTTTATCTAAAACTCTCTCATCACCCTCGCAATCTCTCTTGAGAGTATATTTCCACAAAACTCATTCTGCTCAACAAAAGAAACATGCTTGCCAAATTTTAAGTATGTTGTTCTATTACTACAAAACGTATTTTTTTCTATATATAACATCCCTTTTTCTCCCTTTGGGGAGGAGTTCTGAAAACTTATTCTTAGAAGATTTGTACTTGATAAAAATATTATGGCTGCCAATTTTCAAGCCTAATAGTTATATATATCTGGTGATGAGTGATTTAATGAGTGAGTGGGTCGCTTTTTTGTCATTTATATTTTTATTTGATAGATTATGAAGATCATAGAAGGCGAATTAATAATTTATGAATTAACCTATTTTACTGGTATTGAAGAGAAGTGTGCCCGTTCAGGTGTCATCCTTGCAACTTGATCAAGTTTAAAATTAAGAATTTCGTTGTCAGTAGTAAACCACAAAAAGGGCTAAGTTAGTAAAAATCAAATCAAATTACAAGTATTTATACCTATGAAAAACTTATTGCAAGTACAGTAGTGCAAAAAGAGTTCTGTGAAAACAACACTTTTTTTTCCCTGTGTGTTTGACTTAACATTTTGTTATGAAACTCTATCGCACTATCTTAAAATTTGTTATTAATTCTAATGTACTTTTCCATGCTGATTTCAATCTGTTGCAATGTTTTGCAATGCAACTGCCTAAACACAAATTTGTGTAGTATACACAATATGGAATAATATAGTATACCGAGTAGAAAAACACAAAAATTTACAAATACTGTACAATTAAGGTATCCGACTACGTTCGGAACCGTGATTTTGAAAAAGCGTGTAAATAAATAATATTTATCATATTTAGTGTCACTTAGATTGTAGGATGTATATAAAATTATTTTAAGAATATTATTACAATAAAAGTTATTTAAGTACAATATTTTGACAAAAAATAAACATATAGAATGACCAATTTTCAAAATGTTCTCATTTTGTTTATTACCCTTTGGGCTTCTAATACAAAGTTGTGAGTTCGAATCCTAGCCGGGATGTCCTTATTTCTGAGAATGTGTTTTATGAATGAAAAAATAAATTGTAACAAAGAAAAATAAAACTCCAACACCCTATATAGAAAGGAAAAAGAAAACTCGCTTTTTCTTTTGCCGCTTAATATTGGGATTCTGTCATATGTATATGCATATTCATATTAATTGTATTTATTTAATAAAAAGTAACTAAATACATTATTTTTGTCTACCTAAGTAGAAATTTACTTCAGAATTTTTTTTATATATATCTTGTTTATACTATCAAGATCTTTCTCTTTTTCTTCATGAAGGTTTGCTGCAAACTGCAGGATTGGTGACTGCTAAAAATCGAGTGGCTGAAGAAGATTGCGATGCTGCTGCGCTCTGCCGGAAAGCCGGTGCTATTCCAGTCACAGTGACTAACGTCCCAGAAATTTGCATGTGGTGGGATAGCTTAAACCAAGTATTTGGGAAGACGATGAATCCTTACAACAATGCTAGAATACCCGGTGGAAGCTCCGGTAGCTATAAAAAATTATTTTATTCACTAAAACTTAAATTTATGAATATTACTCTAGTCTTAATAGTTAACTTGCAATGGATATTTTTTATTCAAAGCATTTTTCTAGACAAAATATAGTTAAGAATCTTGTGTAATGAAGTATTTACAACAGTGTAAATAATGTATATTTGGATCTGTATTACGTTTATATTACTCTGTGTTGTATTTATTTTATGTTAAAATTGTAATATTCGCAAGCAACGCCGTTCCTTACATTATAATGGCGATACAACGGAAACTTGGCGAAATCTTGACGATGGAGCTAAGTTGGCATCATTTTTGGTGACCCTTTTTGACAAGTTGTTGACCATAGAGATTCTTCGGGAAATTACAGGAGAAATCTGTAACACAAGCGGTTTTTCTTGATAGATCCTTAAGGCGTTTAAGTAGGGAGTCACTCGCCGAAACTGAGTTAGTCTTGTTTTCACTAATGATTAGTTAGTCTTGTTTTGACCGTTGAAGAGAGTTGACCAGCGGTAAGTGATTACTAGGACTGTTGAGAATGACAAGCGAGTGCTTGTGAATAAACTTTACCATGCTTGTATTTTAGACAGGATAGATGTGTCTGAGAGCAGTAGAACGTGTGAAGGCCTTCTGAGATTTATTAAGCGAATTTGGGTACTTTATCCTGCATTTCAAGGATTGTTTTTTGACACTAAATTTTCATCGCTCCTGAAGAAATGTCTTGTTCTATGCAACTGATTTGCTTAAAATCCTCGACCCTGATCTAAGTAACACAATATCTTCTTCAAGATACTGAATAGACTGTTTATCAAGCTGTGGGACACGCCTTCCGAGGGAGTCGTGAAAACCTCACAAGAGGGTGCGAGCATATTGAAAAGTCGAAAACTAAAAATTATTTAAAAAAAATATTAATTAACTGAATGTAAACGAACAAAATACATTCTGACATAATAAAAATGTATTACATTTATAAATGTATCAGTACTGCACAATATACACTGACCTCCAAAAGTTAAGGAACAACATGTTTTTCGAAGCTCATCGTAAAAAAATGAAAGTAACAATAAAATTTATAGTTTATATAATTGATGAAAACGAACTTTATACAAATTTATGCAAAACAATAGTTATCACTTTTTTTTAATAGGAAAGAACAGATATATGTGAGTGAGAGGAAAAATATGCATATATGTGGTTTTCGTAATTACGCGTGTAACTTTTGCTGATTTACAACTTTTGTTATCAGATTTGTTGACAATAGGCAGTGGAGTCTCCCCATGTCTGAGAGAAGCAGTTTGACCGCTTCATTTAAGTGTAAAGCGGTCGGATGGATGGAAATGGGGTTGTCCCAAGTTGATGTCGCTATGCGTCTTAATGTGTCTCGTAGTGTGGTTCACCGTCTCTGGAATCAATATCAAACCGAAGCATCTGTGTCCAGAAGACATGTTCCAGGCCAACCACGAGCTACAACACCTGCAGGAGACCATTTGATCGCTCTTTCGGCCTGAAAAAGAAGTATTTCTGCGCCACAACTTGTTGCAGAACATTCTGTAGCATCAGGGAGAAGAATATCCGCTTGTACGGTGCAAAGGCGTCTTCACAATTCAGGTCTCAATGCAAGGCAACCAGTTGTGTGTGTACCCCTCAACAGACGACAGAGAAGGACCCGCTAATCTCGGGCAAGAGAACACGTTTCCTGGACCAGACAGTGATGGGCTTCTGTACTCTTTACAGACGAGCCCAGATTCACACTGGAGAGTGATTCACGACGTCTGCTCATCTGGAGGGAACAAAGCACCAGATATCATCAATCCAACACTGTTGAAAGACACAGTAACCGAGGTGGTGGAATAATGGTATAAACAGGGATCTCACTCGGTGATCACACTAACCTGTACATGTTCCAGGGAGTAACTCTGACTGGTGTGAGATATCGGAATGAGATCCTTGATCCATATGTTCGCCCGTGTGCCTGTGCAATTGGCAATGACTTCATTCTGATGGATGATAATGCACGACCTCACCGAGCTGTAATTGTCGAGGAATAACTTGAAGGTCTTGGTTTTGAGCGAATAGAATGGCCAGCTTAATCTCCAGGCTTAAATCCTATAGAGCATCTTTGCGACTATCTTGGTAGACAGATTGCTGCTTTAAATCATCGTCGAAGGTCTTTAGGAGGCCTGGAACAAAGCTTACTCCGTGTCTGATCTTAGCTTCCCCCGTTTCGGTAACCGACAACTTAATTGACAGCATGGAAATACGATGCCGCCAATGCATTCAATAGGTGTGGGCATATCCCTTATTAAAACCCATTTTTTTGTTTCTATGACATTTTACCACATAAAACTGTGATTATTATTTTTTCCAAGAATGGACATTTCCAAGGAGATCGCCTTTTTTTGGTGTAAATCATTTTTGAATTTTGCTATGTAAACTTCTATATTTCAGTCTAATAACGGTTTTGTGCACATGTCATTCAAATTTGGTGTTTCTATATTCATTCAAATACAAATAAGGGGCAAAAAACCGGTTGTTTCTTAACTTTTGGAGGCCAGTGTATATTACACTTATAAATGTATCAGCACTGCACAATGTATTTTATAATTAATTTAACAATACTGTTATGAACAAGTTTACTAATTACCAATGACCCCATGGGTTTATTATATATAAAATATACAAAAGTTAACTCTTATCTTGATAATTTGTACAGTTTTTAATGAATATCTTAAATGTCGATTAAAAATTACGTGACTCGCTCCCCATTGTCACTGTTTGACAGGCGAGCGTATGTGGTGTATTGGGATGGTGTAGAAAAAGAATAAGTAAGAAAATCCTCTGAAATAATTAAATCCTTCTGAAACCTTTTCAAGTCATTTTATAGCATTCCAAAGCCTTTGGAATTATTTTATGGATAGAATGGCACAGAAAAAATCGTACTTTGGAAACACGTATTTATACGCTTGGAGCAATTAACGCACTGGCTGAGCGAAACTTTGATATACTCCGGTGGCACTTCAGAGGTTAAAGTCGTATTGTAGGTTTTATTACAGTATTATTCATAGTATTTTGAATTCAATACATTGTTGTTGCATTGAAAAAGGGCGCGATGAAAATTATGATTGAATATTGGATCGCCAATATTGAGCCAAGTTTGAGCCAGCTGGGTGGCATAGTTCGTTTGTCGCTGGCCTTCTGCACCTAAGATTGCGGGCCAACTCTGGCCCAAGTCGATGGATTTTTATAATGCATAAAAGTACAGCGCCCATGTCATATGATTATGCGCATGTAAAAAGTCCGTTGAGTCACCGTTTGACTCGGGTACTCTTGACAAAATTTAACTTCTAAGTACAAATTCACATCGTCAGAGCTCCGGTGCCTCCATCTGGGGTGGAAACTGGGCATCAAAATTACTTGCGGCAATTCATATGCTTATATGGTACAAATATTGAAAGTTTTAGAAGCACTGGAAAGACTATTTGTTAATTGTTTTGAATAATTGCTACGATATATCTAATCACTCAAAAATTAAATCTGAGTTTTAACTTTTTGTATGAGTCCTTGAATCCTACCGTCTCAATAATGTTTCATTGTGGATAACCAATACTCATTCTCTTATTTGTTCATTGATTTGTATTATCTAAGTTTTGTGAAATATGTGCGACGGTTAAGCATAGAAAGCAAACATCAAGTGTTAACTCTCCACATAGGATGAATGGAGAAATTTTGGTGGGCCCATTAAGAGCGTAGTCGTCATGTTTTAATATTTAGAAAATACAAGTTTTGAGGTTTAAGTCAAGAGTTTTGTTAATACAAACTCCAATTAGATCTATCGACACTTCGCGGTTTGTTACCATAATCCCTATCTTAATACGTAAGGATCAGGGGCGAATCTTCTTTCAGTAGTAGCGATTAGATTTTACAAATATATTGTAGTGCATAGCTTTGAAGAAATGATATTAAAGATAAATCCACAGAACATGAATTTAGATGTGCTATGATCAGTGGATCTTGTGAATGTTCTCGAAAAAGAACATTTCAAGATGAAAATTTCTCAAGATTTCTCTTACGTCTGACCAGAATTTTAATTTCTTGAGTGCATTTGCATAACACTAGAAAGTATGGGATTTCGAGTAATCTTAAACATCCACCGGTGTCGCTTCGACACCGCAATATAAAATATATAAAGTAATTGTTTTAACTACATAATTGCAGGGCTATTGTTCAGTAGAGTTTAGATTTAAAACTTTTTAATATTATTTCATGTAATTATCATATATTAGTATCCTTTGTCATAAAAACCTAACGTTGACTTTATGTTTCGCTAAGCTTGTTGGATCACTGCTTTGTCGCAAATCATTTCGAGTCACTAACCTGCCAGGTGCATTATTATTATGCAGTATCCGTTCCGTGCCCTCCCTAGCGACATATATATCAGGATTTCTGAATATTATCAGTTACATCTGCCTTTTCTTCACATTCTTTGCAATCACTTTAATTAAGTGTTTCTCAAACTGTGGGACGCACCCCCCTAGGGGGCCTTATAACTCTACAAAAGTGTAGCGAGCCTATTGAAAAGTCGAAAACAAAAGATCATTTTTTAAAAAAAAAAATACTAATTTACTGAAAAAAAGGCAAAAAAAACCCCCTTCTGACATCATAAAATATAAAATACACATTTACACTGATGTAATACACTTTTAAATGTATCTATATTGTACGACGTATTTTGTAATTAATTTAACAACACCACCTTAAGAACAAGTTTAATAATTACTAGTGCACCCATTGGCTTGTCATATATAAATTTTTATACAAATGCTAACACTTATCTTAATAATATGTACTGCTTATAACTAATCCCTTAACTCAGTGTTTCTCAAACTGTGGGGCGCGCCCCCTTTGAGAGGCGTGATAACTCTACAAGGGGGGCGCGAGCATATTGAAAAGTTGAAAACTAAATATTATTCAAAACATTACTAATTTACTGAAAGTAAGCAAACAAAATACTTTCTGACATAATAAAATATAATATATACATTTACACTAATAAAATACACTTATAAAAGTATCTGTACTGTACAATATGTATTTTATTATTAATTTAACAATACTAAGTTAAGAACAAGTTTGATAATTACCAGTAACCCCATGGGCTTGTATTAACACTTCTCTTGATGATTTGTAGGGTTTATAATTAATTATACTTAGCTGCCGATTAAAAGATACGCGGTTCGGTCCCCAATGTCATGGTTTTCCACGTAGTCGCGCGTATTTTGATGTTTTTTGCGGGGAGGAGAAAAGGAATGAATAAGCAAAATCCTCTGAAATAAGTAAATTCTTTGCAAAGAACGTCAAGGTCCTTTTATTGTAATTCAAAGCCTTCGGAATAATTTTATGGATAGCAGTGCACAGAAAAGATCGTACTTCAGAAAGACGTATATATACGTCCAGAATATTAATGCTTTGGCTGAGCGAGACGTTTATATACGTCAGTGGTACATAAGAGGTTAAAGTCATACTGTAGCTTTAGTATAAAAGTATAGCATTATTGAATTTTTTCAATACAATGTTATTGTATGAAGGGGGGCGCGATGAAAACGATGATTGAATATTGGGTCATGAGTATTGAAAGTTAGAGAAGCACTGCCTTAACTGCTGAATAAATTGTTCGTAATTCGCTCTCCAAAGCCACCGCTTACGTAAGAGCGTGTATGCGATGTATTGGGGCATAGGAGAGCAAAGGAATAAAAATAAGTAAAACCTCTGAACTAAGTAAATCCTTCGCAAACACTGTCAAAATCCCTTTATTGCTTTCAAATACCTTCCAAATAATTTTATGGATAGCAGTGAACAGAAAAGATCGTACTTCAGAAAGATGTACATATACGTCCGGGGCAATTAATTTTAGGCTGAGTGAGACGTTTATATACGCCAGTGAAGAGTTTAGAGTCTTATTGTAGCTTTAGCGTCAAAGTACAGTATTACTGAATTCAATACATTGTTATTGCATGAAGGGGGCGCGATGAAAATTGTGATTGAATATTCGGTCGCAAGTATTGAAAGTTTGAGAAGCACTGCTTTAATTCAATCTTATGTATTCTTCGAAATCTAAATTAGAGCAAGACAGTCCACCACCATCCGAATCATTCTCAGAAAGCTTTCGCAACAACTTTGCAATTTCATCAAGGCTTATACCTTTTCTATAAGCCATCGTTTCAGGCTGTTTGTTCTGCACTAGGTTCGAAAATGGAATAAATTTTTTATAAGCAGATAAGTGAATGCTATGTAACAAAAACATTTAGAAACAACAATTCTAGTAAAATTGACTCTTTTCCGTTGTGAAAGCAATAACATTGCATTCAAGGTCACAAAAATGTGCCTTAGGACTTTGGAAAATTTGTTTTACTAATGGTGTCTACTTAGTGAACTATCTTTTGCTGAACGCCATCTATTTACGATGATAAACGGTCTTGGTGTTGAAACGACACCTGTGGACATTCTAGGTATACTTAGTTGTAATCTCTCCCAATTTACCTTGCTCCACAAAACTTTTCCTGTGTAACCACTATAGAAAATGATTAAAAGTTTGAAAATCCCTGCAAAAATTTCGGAAAGGAGAATAAACTTAATAGGCTCCAGTGTCCAATTGACACAAACGGACGTTCTTGAGCTAAGCAATGAAATGTTCATTTAAGACTACACAGTACTCTACAAATTTCAAATATACCCAAAAAATATTTTTCCATTTTCTTGTGGCCCATATCTTTGGAAAGCTTGCCACCAAACTTCAAATCAGATTACGAATTAGTTTTTAAGATATTTGAAGTTTTCTAAGCTTATAGGTTATCATTTCGGTTTCATTTCAAAGCATTTTTCTTCTCTTAAATTGAAATAATTAAAAATATATTTAAGCACAATCAACTCTTTCAGTGTGTGAAATGGTTATATATTACAATTTTCATTACTAAAACTATATCTACTTGATTATGTTTTGAGTTTTTTGAGTGCTCATAGTTAATTAAGATGAATTTCAAGGCCATTTTTGGTTTAAAAAACTAGTTTATGTAACTTAGAAGTTTTTTCATTAATTTTTTTCTGTTGAGAAAATGCCACGGCCAAATTCACATTTTTATGAGAAACAATATTTGGAAGAGATGGAATATTGCTGAAAATGATATATCGAAAAACCAGTTTCAAAAAATTTTACAAATTCATAATTTTTTTAAATTATAAAATAATGGCCGGTCAAGCTGAGTTTTTTATTCAGAATCACACAGCTTAATAATACAACCTAAATATAAAACATAAATTATTTTTACTGTTCCTGCCTCCAAAAAAATCTTTGAAAAAGGGTACTGTGTAGTCTTAACTATAGACTATATTCTAAATAAATAATTCCATGCTATAATATTACGACGGCTGTTTAGAAAGTAAATTTTATTATTTTTGAAGTGATAAATTCTATTGGCGCGATAGGCCGGAGAGTGAACTTCAATGAACGTCACGCTCGTGAATGTAACGCTCATTCGGCTCTTTTCATCTTCATTCGGGCATACATACCCCTAAAAAGGAAAGGAAGGACGTTTCCCCTGCCACTCTGAAACGGTATTTTGTCCCTCACCAATAAAAGTAAAAGTAAAGTTCCTAGCTTCGATCTAAGTGGGGCTCCCCCCCCCACCTCTCTCTAGGACAGTTGTGGCCAAACCAAATGACCTCGCGGCCACTTCGGAAAAACTTAACAGTCCCGGGTCGCATAAAATATATATATATCTTTATATTAGATTTGGATTCATTACAAGCATTTGTTGAGGGTGAAAATTTAATACAGACTGATATATTATTATTGTTTTCATTGTTTTTCATGTATACAAATATAGATAGTATAATAATAATAATAATAATGCAATGGTTAAGTAATGTTTAATTTATTTAATTAGTGAGATATGTGTTCCTCAACTCCTTGACTTACTTTTTGCAAGTCGATCTTAATGCATGTGTATTTGCGTATCGTAATTGATGTTTTATATTTTCGTGCGTAATGTTTGAGCGCGATTTACGTTTGATAAATTTCAATTTAGAAAAAAAAATAGAGATTCGCAGTAACAGAAGCAGCGTGATAAAATAATAACTGTTATGGGATTTATTTTTTTTAAAAAAAAAAACTCTTTTGAAGCAAAAAATACTGTATAAAATAGTCGAATTTTGTAAAGTTGTAAACAATCTCGTCGGCCACATGCGGACACCTCTGTTGTAGGGGAATAAATTCGGGATTCTTTCTAATCCCAGCTGAAGGATGAAAAATGAAACGTAATATTTTTTTTAAAAAAATAGTCTTAGAGAGAAAAAGAAATCCTACACTAAAATTAAACACAAAATGTAGAAAAAGGACAATTTTTATAGAACTAAGTAAATAGTATTATTATCATTAGGAATATTGCACAGTGATCTTAAGAATAAAAATCTATTTGTAAGTGAATTGGAATAGCAATGAACAAATAGTTCTATTAATCACATTACTTAAATATATTTTGAGTCTAAAAAGAAAATTAAAACAATTAAAAATTTAAAATAACAAAATTAAGTATATAGGTATTAAGAAAAAGTTGCATTAAATGATTTAAATACAAGGAAACAATATAATTAAGAAGACTTTCCTTGCAGCAGCATCGGATATATTTGTACAAAACTGCCATACAGAGACAAAAGAGCTAGTATAAACCAGAGGTTATGTGATATAAATCTTCTGATTAAATTCCTTTTTAAAGGTTTTGACCTAGATTCTTCTCTTCCTAATCAACTACCTGTCTTACTATTCATTTGCTTAAATTAATTCATGGATAGAATTAAATATTGTTAAATTACAACCAATAATTCACAAAGCCGGATCGGGTCTTCTGAACAAATTACCTACAATTTTAAGTGGGGATATTAAAGTAGGGATTTCAAAAGACAAATCAAAACCTCTCTTTAGTTGATTTTTTAAAATCAAAATTCAATTTAATTATGTAAAATGATCCAAATGAAGCACGAGGTAGTACGGGACAACGCTTGACGGAGTTTTTTTTAAAGATATTTAAATAAAATTTTGAATCTAAAGGATTTATAACCTATTTCAGCTACCCTAAACCTATTGTTTTCTTCTTAGAATTCAAGTCAAGACCCTGCATGTACCCTGCATTGAAAGTTGTGTTCTCAGAACTTTCAATGCAGGGTAGAAAAGAAAGGAAAATAAAAAGCTGACATGCTACATGCATGTGTTGCAATCTGTTGCTTAACAGGGCAACGGGCTTTAACTCGAGAGCAGGTGCGCACTTGATACCACCGTTAATGGCCACGCGTGTGGTGACTGATTCACCCCCAATTCTTTTTGTATGATAATTTTATTGTACACGATAAAAATCGTAATTTCAGCGAATAATCCAATTAATAGGAAGTATACTTACCTAGTTTTAAGGACTTTTCTATTTTTCTTTGATTACTTGAGAAAAAATATCAATTAAACTGGAATAAAATGTTTCAAAAATAAACTTGACCTTAATAAAGGACGCACATCACAGATACTTTTCGTTAACATTAAAGGAATAATATTTGCATGCAAACTGTCCCATTTTGTTCAAGTTATCGTTGTTTTATTATCCTTTTATGATCGACAAACAGCGCGTAGAATTTTTTCTTGATGGTGTCAATTTGAGAGGTAGTAGTGTGTCTTGTGTATACTTTGTGTCTTCATATCTTTCTTGATGGAGTTTTTTAAGTGGATTTGAAAACTTTCTTTTCCACTAAAACATTTAGTGTTCAATGTTTGTTTGTTTTTTCAAATTTGCTTTTGCTCTATCAGGTTTAATATCTATTATTCCATCAAGTTCTTCTCTAGCTTGATTAGGTTCAATTTCATCTCAACAGAGATCCCACAGACGCCCATTTCTTTCTTTATATTCTGTTAATTTATACTTACAAACCATAATAAGTCGTATAGCACAGCAATCAAAAGTACTACGCTCATGTACGTGGGAAAATGTAACCGTAAATATATTTTAGAAATAATGTAGTGACGTGGGGAAATCAGTCAATACAAGTACCTTAAGATATCCAACTACGTTCGTAGATGTGATTTTAAAAAAGCCCATAAATGGATAATTTTCATGATATTTAGCGTCACATAGATTGGAATACATGCATAAAATTGTTTTAAGGGCATTATGATAAAAAAAATTATTTAAATACATTTTTTTGGCAAAAGATTAACTTAGAATAACCATTTTTCACATTGCTCTCCTTTTATACAAAATGCTTCTATAATAATAATAATAGTTTGCTTATATAATGTCAAGACTTTTCCAAAGAGTCTGAACTAGGATTTTTAAAAAAATTTCTTTATTTTCAGAGTTGTCACCAATTGAAATAATTATCCGGGTTTTTTTTTTTCAAAAATTTCCCCTCTGTTGTCGTAAAATATGAATAAATCCACTTCTCAGTTATGTATTTCAAAAATTCTAGTTCAGCCTCTGTACAGAAGATTGAGCTACATACAGGCGAAATATTATTATAATAGAAGCATTTTTCATAGAAGTGAAACTATTTTGAAAATGGGTCATTCTATGTTCATTTTTAGTCAAAATATTGTACTTAAATAATTTTTTATTGTAGTAATATTTTTAAAACAGTTTTATATACTTTTTCTAATATAAGTGACACTAAATATCATACGTATTATCCATTTATAAGCTTTTGCAAAATCACAGTTCCGAAAGTAGTCGGATACCTTAAGATTGGAAAAAAAAAGAAATGTTTGCCACTCTTAAAAGAAGAGGAATATGTAACAAATACATTTTATTTCCCATGAAGACTGTAACATAGGAAGATACTAAGAAGGTCATTTATAAGACAAATAAACAGTTTTCACAGAATTAAAGATTTCGTGAGCCTGGTGTGACTCAGTGCTCCACGCCCCCGCCCCCGGGTTAACAAATTCGTTTCTTTAGATCAGGGCTTCTCGAAGTTTCAATATTTGTTACTCAATATTCAATCCTAATTTTCATCGGGCATCCCTCGATACAACAACGTTTTGTATTCCATAGTAATATACTTTGACGATAAAGCGACAATACGACTTTAACATCTTGTACCACCGGCGTATATAAGCGTCTCGCTCCACCAAAGCTTTCATTGCCCGGACGTATATATACGTCTTTCCGTAGAACATTTTCTGGGCACTGCTATCCATAAAATTATTCCGAAGAATTTGGAATATAATAAAAGGATCTTACTAGTATTTGCGAAGGATTTATTTATTTTAGAGGATTTGCTTATTTATTCCCTTTCTCCCCCACACAATATATGACATACGTATGGCTACGAGAAAAAAGGTTGAATTAAAGAGCAAATCGCTTAATTTTTTATATGCAGTTAAGGGTTTAGTTACAAACTGTACAAATTATCATGATAAATGACAATTTTTGCATATAACTTTATATATGACAAGCCCATGGGTTTACTTGTGATTTTTAAACTTGTTTTTAATTTATAGTATTGTTAAATTAATTATAAAATTCTTTGTGTACTACTGATACATTTATAAGTGTATTATATCAGTGTAAATGTGTACTTTATTTTTTTATCATGTCAGAATGCATTTTCTTTTTTACTTTCAATAAATTAATAATTTTTAAAAATAATCTTTTGTTTTCGACTTTATAATATTCGCTCTTCCCCCACCCCCTATAGAGTTACCACGCCTTCCTGGTGGGGCACGCCCCACAATTTGAGAACACTGTTTTAACTGATTGCACATTTATCCAATGTCTCAATGCTGGTGACGACTAAGTCGAAAAAATAGTGCAAGAAAAAAAAAAGAAAAAAGAAATAAAGTTTTCGTGTAAAAAATGGCAAAATTTACTTTAGAACGTCCTCGTACTAAGAAAGCCCCAAATTTCTTCCTTCATTCATAGAAAATTCATTATCTCTTATAACGAGATGGAGACCTTGTTCTACGAAAACCCTGCTGTATGAAGGATGCGATATATAGTTTTTATGTATGTATAAAAAACGGTATCTTTAACATTTGCAGAATTACTACGAATACTTTTCAGTGATTGATAGTTTTTAATACTTTACACCAGGGGTGTCGAACCCATGACCACGGCCGCTATTTGTTTGAATAAAATTTAAATTTAAAATTTAAATTAACATACTGAAAAATTTTTTTTAAAGTTTTTTTATTTTTTATTTTTAAATTTTTTCAAAAAAAAAATCCCCTAACGTAAAACTTTAACGGGCCGAAAATGCAAATTTTCTAAAGAAATTTAATCAACATTTAAATCCCCCAAAATTGCCGAAAACTGGAAAATTTGAGAAAACAATAATTTCACTAATCTAAAATTTAAAAAATTAAACATTATTTGATCATTACATTATTATTATTATATTATCTATGTTTGTATACCTGAAAAACAATGAAAACAAGAACAATATATCAGTCTGTTTTAAATTTTGACTCCAACAAATGTTTATAATGGATTCAAATATAATATAAAGATTATTATTTTTAAATAGGCCCGTGGGATTATTAAGTTCTTCCGAAGTGGCCCGCGAGGTCATTTGGGTTGGCCACCTTGGCTTTGCACGGTTAATGCTTGAGATTTTGTGATTTTAACCACGGTCAAGTGACAAGGATAACATCTGTTTGGAACCCCATTCTTCCAAATTTGTTGAACTTTTTTTAATTCGTTGATTATTAACATTGCATTTTGAAGCAACACTACTAATGTTGGTGACGGCATTATTTTATAGTATCTCTTTTCACTTAAAATGTTTGTTTCATATTTATTTATTTGTTTATTTGGGCATGAACTGCACTTTTCTTGTTTATAAATTATATTTTGGTGTAGGGCTTGTGATTTCTTAATAGTTATATATGGTTTGTTAAAAAGATTCTTTCTCCTTTCTTTTGAATGATTTAAATTCAATTTTGGTGGGTTTTTTTGCCCAGGTTCTGGGTTTTTCTTATTTTTAACAAACGTTTTTCATGTAGGTTTTTTTAGATAAATATCTTTTTAAAATTTTCAATTTGCATTATTTATATGTATTTCTACCTAAATCGAAACTAATGTATCTTGATCTAAATGTTTTAATTTTAAAATATTGTAAAAATTTAAAGTACAAGGAGAACACCCCAAGAGGATATAAAACAAGAAATTTGGCCCTTTTTAGAAAAATGTCCATTAGATTAAAATAGATTTATATTTTATCAAACAGTTACATTTGTTTTTACTATAAAAAATTTTTTTTAAAAATTCCGAATTGATTATGCTTCCTTTATATGGATGATAAATGATTTCGGTGTCTACTTTCGTTTTTCCCTTTTTTTCCGTTTGGGCCCAAAAGCAAGAGGGTCGAGAAAGATTTTTTTTAAAGTTTAAAAAAATTAGGTGGTAAAGAAAAAGGAAATAAAAACAATCGTTTGGAAAATACAGATTATAAAACTACAATGAGTAAGGGAAGATAAATAATGGAACACCGTAATTTTCAAAAAAATGGCAACTGTAATTTTTTAAAACATTTTTGTTCATTGATTATTGAAATTTTTATATAAATTTTATTATATTATATGTTTAACATTAAAAAATAAGGAAAACAATAAAAAATTCTTCTTTTTTAAAATTTTTCCCAGTAAATGTTTTTTTTTTCAAATCTGATATAACTTTTTTTTATGTGCGACCAGCGAAAAATTTTTTTTCCAAGTAGCCCAGGTCTTTTGGGGTTGGGACACCCCTGTGTTCATTATTTTTAAACCCCTTTTGTCCATAAGATTACTTCCTTCTACAGATCTACAAAATACACCTTTTTAGAAGGTAAAAAATTTATTAAAAAATTGGCCCTTCTATTATAATAATGGGAAGACTGATTCCCGCTTCAGTTTTTTTCTGCCATTAAGTGTTCGACCAACTGAATAGAATTAGCACCTCTGTTTTGTGAGATTGAAAGCGTCCCGTGAGATTAGTTTTCGTATGACACCTGTTTCGATGCAACATTTGTATTTCTCAATGATTCTACTACAAATCTGAGTAAAATTCTGTTTTATTTATTTATTTTTTTTTTTTTTGAAACCAAATTCTTTATTTTAAAAAAATTTCTGATTTTTTTAAAGTAACTATCCAATATTTTATAATAAATAATGGTTGAAATTGGAAATTTCTATTGAGTCATATAGATACCAGGTGCAATTGGTATATTCGATTTGAAAAAATAAAATATTCAATTCATAAAATATATACATAAATAATAATAATAAAAAATTATTTTTATGTATTGTAGCTTTATTTGCTTATTTCTTATACATTTTTAC
The DNA here is from genome assembly GCA_019973955.1 of Trichonephila inaurata madagascariensis. NCBI lineage: Eukaryota > Metazoa > Arthropoda > Arachnida > Araneae > Nephilidae > Trichonephila > Trichonephila inaurata. The sequence goes on from BMAV01007907.1 coordinate 23,932, forward strand.
ACATAGTGAGAAACGAATTTTGAATAATAAGTAATGGTTAAGTTAAATGAAAAAAACGCTTGCATCATAATAAAACCCGGGGAAGTGTATATTTGAAAAATTATAACACTAGTTCAGTAGGCAGTTACCTATGTCACCACTTTTTTTTTTTTTGGGTATAAAATAGTCGTCAGTAATGAGGTTCCAAAAAAAAAGACATCCTGATAATTCCGCAAAAAAGGGGTGTAGATCTGGATGATGTGCGCTTAACCGGTGGGGGGAAATCATACGAAAAAGATAATTCCCAACATGAGATGTAGGGAATCCCAGAAAGGGACAAAAAAAACGGACTCTCTACGGGCAAAGGGATGTCCCTTGTTAAAATCTTGTCATTTTTTCGGGGAAAATAATCATTAAAGGTATCCGACTACGTTGGGGGACCAGTTTTTCAAATCGTATAAATGGAAAATTTTCCTTGAATTTATTTTTAGATTAGAATACATGTATAAAAAATTTTTTTAAGTTTTTTTGAAAAAATAAAAATTTAAGAACAATTTTTTGGGAAAAAATTAAACCAAAAAATTTTTTTTTTTCAAAATGTTCTCCTTTTAAAAAAAAATTCTTCTATTATAATAATATTTGCTGTATTAAACTCAGATAAAAGTATCTCTAAGAGGCTCAACTAAATTTTTTAAATAATCAGAAATGGTTTATCCATATTTTTCGACAAAGAGGGGGGAATTTTTTAAAAAAAAACGCCGATAATTATTTTAATTGATGGGAACTCTGAAAAAATGTGAATTTTTTTAAAAACGTAGTTGAGCCCCTTTTAAAAAAGGTTGAGCTATATACAGGCAAAAAAAAAATAATGAAGCATTTTTTTTTAAAAGGAGAACATTTTAAAAATATTATTCTAAGTTAATTTTTTTCCCAAAAAATTTTATTCAAATAATTTTTTCTAAATGTCCTTAAAACAATTTTATACAGATTCAATCTAAATGTCACTAAATATCATGAAAAAAATCCTTTTTGACCAAAAAAACCCCATTCCCAACGGTGGATACCAAAAAAATTTTCTTTATGAAGTTGTGAGTTTCTCTCATCCAGCAAGAGATGTAGGAGGGGGGGATAGCCAATCCACAAAATTTATTCAAATTTTTCACAAATCAACACACAAGTTCAAGGTCTTAAATAAGAGATGCACCCAAATGAAGCAAAAAAGTAACATAAATAACGAGGTAGCGAAGTTTGAGAACACTTTTCAATAACAGTAACCTTCTTTAGGGGTTCATTCCCACTTTAAACAATATAATTTATCAAACTCTAGAGACCAACTCACTTTGGCCCCGGTAGCCAGTGGGTTTAAAGGGGGTTTGGGTCAGGCTGGCCTTTTTACGAATTCGAGCCCGTACCACCAAAGACCCCCCGGGAGGGGGCGATACACGCCAAATCTATCGGGGCCCCAAAAGTCCACCCGTTGGTGTGGTGTGATAAGGGGAGGGGTTTCCCCGGTGTCCCCCCCCCCCTTTTACCATGGTTCAAAATTATGTGGTCCGTCACCAAAAGCCCTCGTGAAGCTGAACAATGTGACGTTAATATTCACGCAATCACCCAATCGTCACTTTAATAATTACCATTATCAAATATCTGCGTAACATTATCATTTTGATTATATGTGATCCGCTAATAATCTATCCTATCTTTTTCACTTTCTCTCACTTTAGTTTGAAAGCCTAGACTATATAGGGCATACCTAATTTAAATAATCACGCTCTCTCTTCTTCAGAGGGTCTTTTGCAATTAAAATAGTCTTTAAAGACCGAAGATTTCCCCAAGAGGACTTTTTATTAGGAAGGACGCGAATAGAGCCGTCTCAAGGTGAATGGATCCTTGCGTACTTTTCTTCCAACTTTTAAAATTTAAATGTAAGCAAAAAATTCGGCAAAATAAAATTATATTTCTTCAGTTCTATTGTTTAATTGTTAATGAAGAATGAATTGTGAGAATTTTAAAAGAGAAATAAATGGCCCAAGAAAGGGTTAAGTCATGAAAACGAGCATTTTTGCCTGCGGATATTTGAGGTTACAATGAAAAGTACACTTTTCATTGGTTTTTAAGTTTGATAACTTATTACAATGTTTTAGAATGAAATATGATTATTGTTACAAAAATAATTGATTTACAATAATAGATTAATACAAACCTTGCAGAGAGCTCATAGTTACATTTATTATACTATAAATTTCTCATAGAGGTAGGAATGCCATGTGTAATATTTTAAATCATTCAATAAATATATATTTTTATATAAAAGGAGGTGAAGCAGCACTTATCACTAGTGCAGGAGCAGTTATTGGAATAGGAACGGACCTCGGAGGTAGTATTCGTATTCCCGCAGGTTTTTGTGGAATCTATGGACACAAACCTTCAAAAGGTAATTTTGTTTTTAAATCATTTTCTATTATTAAAAAATACAACTTTTGTTAAAATACAACAACTTTTTTCTTATTGATTTTTGTATAATTCCGTTGGCCTTGTGTTCTTCTCACTGATTCCATTGGCGTGGTACGGAGGTTTGGAGAGGGGTACCGCGGCTCAAAACGACGAGAACCATCGCCATTAACCTTCATGTTGCTTTTAGTGCGAAGTTACTATAACTCGCCCTCACTTACTCTTGGTGTGGTGTGGAAGTTAGGAGGGGTTGTAAGATCAGGTGTCATCTTCATCACCTGATCATGGTTCAAAATTACGAGGTTCATCAGCAAAAACTTTCAAGTTGCTGAATAGTGCGTCGTTAATATTCACTCACGCACTCACTACTCTGCTTAATCTCTAAATTTAAAAATGTTTTTCAATTCCTACTATTAACTCACACTCTCTATATATTTATTTATTTGTTTGTTTATTTATTTATTTATCTTGGTGGAATTTTCAATCGTTAATAAAATACATTTTAAAGCGCTCGATTGAGCTGAAATTTTTTTTCACGATCATTTCGGATGACAATACAATAATTTAATTATAATTAATAAAATTAATTGTTTAAAAAACCCAATTTAAAGAAAATTATAAATACAGCCACGTTGGCATCATTTTTCGACTTGTAAAAAATTTAAAGGTTTTTTTCTCACGTTTTAAAATTCGTTGAACTGAAATTTTATGTACTTGTTTTGGATGACAGTAGATACTTTAATGAAAATTTAAAAACAGAATTAAGTACCACTTAATTTGTGATTCTGTCCTATTATATACATTTTTATATTAGTTGTAACTATTATAAAAGTAACTAAGAGATAAAATTTTCTTGTTGGTCTAGTAGAATTGATTTAAATTTTTTTTAATTATTTTGTTTTTATTGTGAATGATGTGCTTCTCCAATAAAATTGGCAAAATATCAGATTTTATTTTTAAAATAAAGTTGTTGGGTTCTTTTATATTGATAGTATAAATATTTATTTGCTTTTGTAAGTCATGAATAATTGAGAGTTAGGAAAAAAATTAACTCAAATTTTTCTTTTGTTATATTTGTAGTCATGAATAAAATGTTTAATGCATTAATATTTTGATGTATGAAGAGAAATTGCATTTTATAAGTCTTTAAGTATTTGAAAAAAGCAGTATAAATCATGTGAGAATTTTAATATCTAAAACGTTTTTTTCCCCTCTAGAAATATTTTTCCAGTAAATCCTGTTATGAATTAATTAACCAATTTTTAATTATATTTATATTTTTAATTTCTAAGTAGATTCTGATCAAGTAATGTTCTGACTTTTTGTATTTACCGAAAAATCTATTGTGGAATATATTTTAAGAACAAATTCGTTATTCATGTTGTTGCTAATTTGCGTGTAAAAAATCTGCTGATGAATTCAATTCTTTGAATAATGACAAATTTATTAATCGACAAGAATGAATAGATAGCTACAAACAAGTGCCCTTTTATGTGAAAAAAATATAAGAATTTTTACATTAATGAAAAAACGCAATCTTTAAATAAACAAGTTCAAATTTTCAGAACAGTGCTTCTCAAACTTTCAATACTAGCGACCCAATATTCAATCACAATTTTCATCCCCCCTCCTTCATACATTAACGATGTATTGAATTCGAAAATACAATACTTTGACGGAAAAGCTACAATACGACTTTAACCGCCTCTGCAATGGCGTATATAAACGTCTTGCACCGCCAGTGCGTAGACTGCTCCGGGCGTATATATATATGTCTTTCCAAAATATGTTCACTTCTATCAATAAAATTATTACGAGACTTTGAAATGCATTAAAATAACCTTAACACTGTTTGAGAAGGATCATTTTACAGAGGATTTTCCCTTTTTCCCGCCCTCCCAAATACACCCACATAAGCGTGCATCTTTCAAAACGGTGGTTTGGGAGTGAATCATAACTTTAATCTGTGTTAGGGTTAATTATGCTTTACAAAATGATCGATAAGTGTTAATTGAAAAACTTTTTATATTTTACCAAACCGGGTGCGGTCACTGGTAATTATTTTAAACATGTTCTTAACTTAATATTGTTAGTATAATTATTAAGTTCATTGTGCAGTACTGATACCTTTTTAAATGTATTATATCAGTGTGAATGTATTTTTTTTCATTAAGACAGAATGTATATAGTTTTTGTTTTGCTTACAAAAAATTCTTATTAGTTTTTGAAATAATCTTTTGTTTTCGACTTTTCAATATGCTCGACCCCCCCTCCATAGGGGGCGCACCCCACAATTTGAGAATCTCTGCTCTAGAACAGTTACACATGCAGGATCTCAGATAAAATATGTCTCCCTGTTATCGTAATCACCGCACAAACAGATTCTGATGAAACTGCAATCTCTTCTGAACACCCTTCTGAAGGAACTCAACCTTTGTTTCAAAGATCCGAAAATAGCTTCCTGGAAATTTCTTGAAGGAATGATCTTTGAGTCTTCTTGATGAGTCCTTGGCGATATCATATTTTTCGCCAGTTTCCAATCTTTGTCGTTCCTTATCTGAAAACCTTGGCAACATCTTTGATTGCCACTCTCTTATTTTTTAAGTTCACTTTGGAAAGCGAACTATACCTGTGAAACGCAACCTTACCACCAAGAGATCCATGTTTCCGGGGGAAAACCCACGTGACGTTTCAGTATTACTTTAAAACTGAAAATAAAATAATAGACTTTAATTTTAAACCCTGAACTGTAAGATTCAGAAGTTCGGGTAAAAATATGCAGGTGCTTCGCTCGAACTTTATGGAAACAATTTTGTAATTCCTTTTCTGGTTTGCACTTTAAGATAAAACTTTAGCAATTTGAGAATAATCCCCTGCTAATGTTTTTCTTTTGATTGAAATGTAAAATTAAAAAAGTTAGTTTTAAAATAGCTTCTAAAATTAATATATGTCTCTAAGGTTACGTAACTGCGCTTTCAGAAAAGAAATATTCGTATCAATAAATTATAAAGCGGTAAAAAAAATTTCGGTTATTGTATTTCTGAAAAAGGTATTTATAATTTATTGAATATGAAAAGAAAAAATGACTAGGTGAAAGCAAAAATGATAACATGACCAAGAAACTTCATCCCATTACTGTTCAACTTTGAAGAAAATGAAATTTTTATCCTAAAATGAAATTCGCGACTCAAATATTCATTGTATTGAATTTAGGAATGTCTTCTCTCTCTGGAACTGTGTGTAATTAAAATCATTCACAAAAGATATAGTAAAAAAAAAGATGTTTAAACCTAAACGATGTTTCTTTTAAAAAAAAACCTATTGCTGAAAGAAATGCAAATTGTAGAAAATTACATAAAAAATGCCTAACTGCTGAAAAATAAAACTTTTTCGTAACACTCGATAGGTATTGGTATATTTAAGTGACTGTAATAAAAGAAGATTAATTTTCTGTTGCTCAACTGACAAGAATGTCCGTACGAATGGGCTTTGTCAGTGTATATTGAAGTTCCCAAAGGAAATTCATGAAAGTTGCAGGATTCTATAACAACAGAAAATTAAAAATCAAAAATGTCAGAAGGAATGTCATTATTAAGGTATCCGACTACGTTTGGAACCGTAATTTTAAAAAGGATCATAAATGGATAATGTTCATGGTATTTAGTGTCTCTTATATCAGGACACATGTATAAAATTGTTTTAAGGACATTTTGACAAAAAAAAGTTATTTAAATACAATATTTCGGCTAAATAACTTAGATAAATTTTTCAAATGTCTCCTTTCGTGAAAATGCTTCGATTATAATAAAATTTTTTGCTTGTATATAGCTCAGACCTCTGTACAGAGGCTCAACTACGATTTTTGAAAAATTCACATTATTTTCAGAGTTACAATCATTTGAAATAATTATCTGCGATTTTTTTCTTAAAATTTCTCCCTCTGTTGTCGTAAAACACGGATAAACCCATTTCTAAGTTATATATTTCAAGAATTCGAGTTGAGCCTCTGTACAGAGGTCTAAACTATGTACATGCAAAATATTATTATAATAGAAGCATTTTTCACAAATGGAGAACATTTTGAAAAAAGTTTATTCTAAGTAAATTTTTAACCGAAATACTGTACTTGAATAATTTTTTATTGTAATACTATTCTTAAAACAGTTTTATATACATTTTCTAATCTAAGTGACACTAAATTTTAAATAATAAATATTATCCATTGATACGCTTTTGCAAAATCACGGTTCCGAACTAGTCGGATACCTTAATTCACTGTACGGAAAATATACTACAACTAATTTTTGCAGAAGAAATTCCAACCTTATATAGAAAGGACATTGGTAATTTTGAGATTCCTATAGCCAAAGCCTCCAGTCCCACATCTAAGTCAACTGCCACTTATTTAGAAAAGAAGGAATCAGAAGCAGGAATATCCCATTTGCTGAAATACGTGTAAAAAAATCCCCCTACACTTCTCCAATGGACTTTTGTGCTTTCGGTTTATTAAAACGAGTCTTAGGAAAACGGCATCCAACAACACTAAACAGACTATGGAAAACGGTTCAAGAAGAATGGAGTAAAAATTGCATGTTAAGTTTACTATCTTAAAAATTTCAAGCTAGAGCTATTATCAAGAATCATGGCTATCAGATAGAAAATTATTTCCTTGAAAACTACGGAATTTATTGATAAAATTAACTATTAAAATCATTTCCATGAAGTGCGAGTGACCTTCTGTAAACTCTATAACCAATGATTATTACTTACCATTGTTTTAGGTATTGTATACAATGGACTAAATTCATGATGGTCTCATGATAAGGGCAATTCTGTGTTTACCATTGGTTAAAAATTGACATACTAGTTGTTCAACTTGTAAAGTTTAGATAACATTTAAAATTTAATGATTGGGTAAAGAGTTCACGTGTTAAAAATTCTTCAGTTTTCAAAATTAAAAAAACTTACATTATATGAATACTTTTAAATTAAGTGCATTTTGTTTAACTATGTGCATTATTATATAGTTGACAAATATGTATGTTTTAAAAGAAAGTTTCTGCAAAAAGCAAAAGTTGGCAACAGTGAAGCACATGAGCTAATTGGCTGGAAACGCGTGATTACATTTATGATATAATTATGACGTCAAATTACTTTATGAACTGGTTGGCTGAAAACACGTGACTGAGTTATCATGTGACTAATGACATTACATGAATTTAGACCATTGGGGCCATTTTCCTCATTGTCAATTACCTTCTGTAAATTATAAACAATGATCATTACTTAACATTGTTTTAGGTAGTGTATCCAATTGGGGCAGTTTTCCTCATTGTCAAATGAGTCCAGATAAGACAGATTCAAGACCAACTGAAAGGTTTATCAGTACGGGCCCCTTGTGTCGCTATGCCAAAGATTTGCCATTGCTCTTGAAAGTACTTTCTGGGAATGACAATCGAATCAAAATGGATGAAAGGGTATGTTCTATCAATTTGTATGACACTTGAGTTTAATTTTATTGGTCTTTATACACTCTATTCGAACATTAATTTAGTATGTGTTATCTAATATTAATCTTAATTTTTGACTGCGTTTATATGAGCTCCTTTTATGAAAAATTTTCAGAATCATATATTTTGCTTTCTTTAACCCTTTTTACAGTAATTGTTATTTCCAATTATATCCATTATGAATTTTCTGTGAATAACGATTAGTTTATCCATAACTATCGTTCAAAATTTATCTATACTCAAGACTCTGAAATTTAAGTTGATGAGTCTAGAGCAGCGTTTCTTAAACTGTGGGGTGCGCCCCCCTAAGGGGGAGTGATCACTCTACGAGGGGAACGCGAGCATATTGAAAAGTCGAAAACAAAAGATTATTTAAAAAAAAAAAACAAGTTTTAATCTACTGAAAGTTAAACAAAATAGAGTGTGACATAATAAAAAATGAAATGCACACTTACACTAATATAACACACTTATAAATGTATCACTACTGTACAAAATATTTTACAATTAGTTTAACAATACTAAGTCAAGAACAAGTTTGATAATTACCAGTGACCCCATGGCCTTGTATATTAACACTTATCTTGATAATTTGTACAGTTTACAATTAATCCCTTAATTGTAATCCCGATTAAAAGTTACGCGATTCGTTCACCAATGGCACCATTTTCCACGTAGACGCGCGAATGTGATGTCTTTTTTTTCGGGGGCAAATCCTGTGAAAAATTAAATCCTTTGCTAACATTGTCGAGATATTTTTATTGCATTCCAAGTCCTTCGGAATAATTTTATGAATAGCATAGCACAGAAAAGATTGTATTTCGGAAAGTCGTATATATACGTCCAGAAAATTAATGTTTTGGCTCAGCGAGGCGTTTATATACGCAGGTGTCACTTACGAGGTTTAAGTCGTAGAGTAGCTTTAGCGTGAAAGAATAGTATTATATTGGATTCAATACATTGTTATTGTATGGAGGGTAGCGCGAAGAAAATTATGATTGAATATTGGGTCGCGAATGTTAAAAGTTTGAGAAGCACTGGTCTAGAGAGGGTCATCTATTACTGATTTTAACATTTGTTGCGTAATCACCTAAATTCATTCAGGTGTCCTGCATTGTATTTAAAATTGACCTTACGCTTGTACTTAAGACTACAAGGTACCCTACAAATTTCATCTTTACCGAAAAAAATTTATTTTTTGTATTTCCTTGTGGCTCATACCATTGAGAAACTTGCCACCATACAAATTTCAGATCTGCTAACAAATTAGTTTTTAAGATATTTGTGATATTTTTTCTGAGCTATAGTTTTGGTTTCGGTTTCATTTTAAAGCATTTTTCCACTCTTAAATTGAATTAATTAAAAATATTTTTAGCACAGTCAATTCTTATAGAATGAAATGTTTATCAATTTCAATTTTTATTACTAAAAACTTTTCCACTTTTGATTATGTTTTGAGTTTTTGAGTTCTCATATTTGATTAATTAAGATTGATTTCAAAGCCAATTTTCGTTTTAAAAATAGTTTATATAACTTCTTTATTTATCATTACTTTTTTCATGTTGAGAAAATGTCTTGGCCAAAACGTTCTCAGGTTGCTGTGAGTAACAATATTTCGAAGAGATGAATTACTACTGAAAATGATATATCTAAAAATCAGTTCTCAGCTGATACTGCAATTAGACTTCCGAATACACGTATTCTGAATTCAAGTATTGCAGATAAAACTGAATATTTTCTTGATGTACCAAAAAATTATTCTAAACATATTGTAGTACTATATTTTAGTATTTTAAAGTCGTACAACACAAGAGCTAAAACTTAATAAAGTACTCGATTTAAAACTGAAAAAACTTTAATTTAATGAACAAACCTGGTTATTTTTAGCTAAGTTATATATATATATAGCATCAACATTTTTTGTTTACATAAATGTTTTGTGTTTCAAATTTTTTGTGAACATATTGGGTTAAGATTAAGCTTAATAAACTGTCATCGTAACAAATGCTATCAATATTATGCAAAATATATTTTGAATTAAAAAATTATATTTTCAGTTATATTTAATTAAAATAGTGGTTTAATGTAGATTGCGTCGCCCATACGGTATAGAGGTTAGTGACGCTGACTGCGGTGCCGTAGGGTCTTGGTTCGAATCCCGGGTAAGACATGGATGTGTTTGTGTTTTAATCCTTCTCTTCTTTGTGATGTGTGCTTCACACTTACTTCTATGTAAGCCCCAGTGTGGTACTTTGTGGTGCAGGTGAGATTGTAAATGTTCTCAAAAAATATATAGAGAGAGAAGGTACATTTGAAAATAACATATTAAAAAATTAGACATTTACAGGCATTAAAGGGTTTTGTTTTGTGCTTTTACAAACTTTAATGCGTTTTGCTCAGACTTCTAATTTTGAAAATGTAGGTGTTTCTAGTTCTTCAGGCTTTTTCTGTTCAAAATGGATTGACATTTTTTGTAGATACTCCCAAACGTACGTTCTATAAAAGTTTATATGAATTTAGGTCTGAGATCTATAGTTATTTTTTTAAGAAAATGCTTAAAATATTTAAAAAATTTTCGTGATTTTTCCAAGTTTTTTTTAAAAAATAATTATTTAAAATCAACAAGGGTATAGATTTTCAAATCCATACTAACTTTTGTTCGCACTAATCTAAGAAACATAAATCACTTAAAATAACTAAAAAATTTTAAAAATTAAGCATTTTATAATTTTGAAAAAACTTCAAAAATTCTCAATTTTTTTAAAATTGTAAAGCAATGGCTGGTCAAACTGGCTTTTTACTTACAGAATCAACTTAATAACATAATCTGAGTATAAAGCATAATTTATTTTCAGTGTTACTGTCACCAAAATTTTTTTTTTTTGAAAAAGGGTACTGTGTAGTCTTAAATTTCTAGTAGTAAAATTTAGATAAAACTTCAAATTTAATATTTGTGTTCGCATGTTTAAGTATATTGAGATACTTCGAAAACATTTTAAATTAAGAGAAATTCTTACTCGTATACTTTAAAATCAGGAGCAATTTGCTTACATATGCGCATTATTATTGTTGTCATATACTATGACAATAAAGTTCTGTGAATGTTCTTGTAATATTAACGTAGATGAAATATTAACGAAAGTTACCATACCGTCCTTCTAAATTGTCATTTATCATAGCTATGCATCGCCGAGATCTGCTATACATGTCCTGGAAACTTTGCAAGAAGTCTTCTTTGGGGATGGAGATCAAAAGCCTCGTTAGATGTCAGAAATATCGTCAAATATCGTTCCTTTCAAAGCGAGTTTGAGTCATCGTCCAACTATCATACGCAGTTAATCGACCCTCTTTCGTGATTAATTTACTCAATTTCTCAATGTTGTGCCACTGATGGAGGTCGCCAGTTTTTCTCAAAGGGAGTAGTCAGAAACATTTTCCCGGCCTTCTCGAAAACGGGCGAACCACTCGTACACATAATTAATGGACAGTGTTTGATTTTCATATACACGTACAATTATCGAATAAGTTTCTGTCGGTGTCTTGCCAAGCTTAAAAAAAACTTTAAATTGATCTTTCATTCGCTCATTTTCCTGTGTTCTCAGTTAAGAACCAAAGCACTAAACGAGCACTTTGTGAAACAAGTGTTACACGGAACACACAAAGACGCTCAACTTAATGATGGTGAGGGCAGATGGTCAACACCTGCTGCTACGCATGTGCAGCGTTTTGTTTCACCAGTGTTGCCAGATCGGCCATTCTGACTTCATTCACCGAACTTTATGGTCAAGGTTGTATGTAAATATTAATATTGTTGACATATATGTGCATTTTAAAAGGCAGTTTGTGCGAAAAGCAAAAGTTGCCAAAAGTGAAGAGCATAAATTGATTGGCTGGAAACACGTGATAGAATTTATCATGTGACTATGACGTAACATGAATTTATGACCTGATTAGTTGGAAACACTTTTTGATTACAGTTGTCGTGTGATTTTGTCATTGCATTGGTAGCCATTGATGGCTCATAAAAGAAGAAATCCTTTAATTTTGAGAAGATAAGATATCCGAACGTGTTCGGAAACCTTTGACAAAATAACAAATTTAAACATTAAAAATGGTTTTTAGAACTCAATAGCAATAAATACTAAAATTTAACCAACAATATTTAAATAAAATTGCCTAAATTTCACAAAATTCACAATTATAAGTAAAATTCTAGTAATACTTTTGTAAAACTTCAAAGCCATTGGAGAAAAAGTAATTAACTTATATTAGTTAAAGTATTACCTAAACAAATTAGGTACATTTATCTAGAGAATGTACTAAAACTTTAATGTTTCATTAAAATTTGAAACTTTTAGAGCTGATTGAGTAAATATTATAAGAAAAGTCACATTCTTTATGTGACCATTATTTAAATAACAGGCCCTAACTCCAAAAATATTCATGCAATAAGAAATATTTTAGTATATTCTCTATAAAATAGCATAAATATCAGGTTGAAAAAGTTTTGTAGAAATACATTTGTAATATCTTGAGTTATCAGACTCGCCATGATGGATTTTGAACAATTTAAGTACCCACTTCTGGTAGATCAAAGACTCACTTCCGGTTTTTCTAACTTCATAATATTAATTGTAGCTTGGCCTCCAGGTCACGTAGAATCAAAACAAAGTATGTTTTGTACGGCCAAAAAAAGGCTCTATTCAATAAAATAAAAAACAAAGTATCTGTCTTGACTGAATTTAGTCATTTTCAACATGTTCGGATACTATAAGTTGCAACAAGTACTTAATTACTCAGTATAAATTCAAACTGCTCGTATCTTAATATGTACATATTTTACATATAAATCTACTATAAAAAGGATTAGAGTAAATTCAAATACTCCTCATAAGAATTCATCTATTTAATTTCTTCTCCCAAGAGGAATTTTGTATATAAAAACTAGAGGAGACCTGTTAATGTTCCCTTTATTTTTAATGCACTAATCAAGCGACTATTTACTGTTACTGTTAAAAATAAAACTTACAAGCAAATAACTGAAATAGATTTTTTATTCACACACCAAAATGTACCTTAAATAAATTTATTGTAGGTTGACTTTCGTAAAGTAAAGGTCTACTACATGGAGGAAATGCCTGGAATGTTTAACGAATCTCAACCAGATATAAAAAATGCCGTTATTAAGGTAATTAAAATTAATTTTGTTACTTTGATATAGAATTGGATCCTTTTATCAAAGATATTACTTTGATACAGAGAGGAAGTCATTGAAAAACTGGAAAACCATTAAAATCTTTCGCAGTGTTTATCATAGCTGGATAAAAATGACGTCACTGTTTGAAGTTGAAATAGAACAAAATTATGCTTTAATGGATAAACTAATTAAGGTACCCGACTACTTGAGTCAACTTTTTTTTGAAAAAAAGGTAGAAATATGGGGTTTTAGATTTGTTTAATACATTTTAAGATAAAAATAGGCTAAAATTAAGAAGAGAAAAAGAAATTATTAATGCTAAAATGGGAAAAAATGGATCAAACAATTACAAACAATTACATAAACTGGGCCCACTATGTACAAAAGATTTATGAACAATTTTTTTTTATTTTCCTATTCATTTTTGAAATGACCAGCGAGATAAGAGATATTTTACCTTTTACGAACATTAGAGCACTGTATCTTAGTTTTTATATGAAACTGCTTTAAAAAACAGTGATTTTATTCACATAAGGGAATATAAATTTTGCAATAAAACAGTTATCGATAAATCTGAAGGTTAAAACACTTCTACTATTATGCAGAATATACACACAAAAAATTCAGTTAATTATTTTCAAAACTTTTTAAGCAATCGCTGTCCCCATTTGAGCGTTTTCTAAAAAAACACATTTCGAGAAAAATGCATTTTAAAATATATTTTGTTTAAAGAAGTAGCATCTATATACTTTTACTAAAACACTTGTAGTTTTGGTTCCATTGAATGGAGTGGCCACGGTAGCCGAGTAGTATAGGTATAGGTATCGGATCGTGGCTTGCCTTGTCACGAGTTCGAGCCCAGCACCACTAAAGACCCGCAGTGTAGGGCAGAGATGCACGTTAAATCTGTCAAGAGCTGAAACGTCCTCCCGTGGGTGTGGTAGTTAGGAGAGGGGGTGCCAGCTCAGGTGTCGTCCACGGCACTTGACCATGGTTCAAAATTACGTGGTCCGTCACCAAAAGCCCTCGTGTAACTGAAGAGTGCAACGTTAATATTCAATCAATCAATCCAATTAATGGAAAATAAAAAACGTTATATCCCGCTGGGATGAATCGGTAAATCCTTAAATGATCAGCCTTGATTCTTGTCTTGGCTACCTATGGTTTTTTTCATGGTACCTAGATCACATCAATACAGTTCTCAGACATTTTATACAGTAAATTCTGTATACAGTTCTAGGATATATGTATATATGCAAACAAAGACAGCAACAACATTAGGAGAGATTCAAGCATGATGGTGCATACCAGAATTTCAGTAGCATTAACTAAATCACACACATTCTGGCTGTTTCCCTTCTACCACCAGAGGGAAACCTCTGCAAATACTCTGCCTGGTGCCGCCATCTAGCAGCTATTGAAAAAACAAATGATAATAACTAAAACCATTAGTTACAACTTGGTATTTTTCTGAAGTTAATAATGTGGCCTATAAAATAAAATCGTTAAAAAAAATAATAAAAATTTGTCAACCTTTGACAAAATTCATGATTTTAGAGTATTTGGATACCTTAAGTTTACATCTAGCGTACTTTCACATATATTTTTTTCACTTGATTACCTTGAGGGGGTTTCTATATAACGCGTTGTTCGGTGTATGAGAACCTAATCTTCACAAAGAACCGTGAGATACGTAAATGAGAATTTCTCATTAAAGAGAAAAAGAGAAGAGAGAGAGAGAGAGATTGTGAATTTGGGTATTATATATATAGGTGAAAGGTTGATAGTCGACTGCGAGTCAGATAAACATGCATGATTTTAAAAAGGTGTCCCCAAATAATCGGGAAAAACTTTATGGGGAGGTGCGAGACATCAGAAGGACTCAGATTTGCGTAGCAACCCTTGATACGAAACGTCTTCGTTCTGAGCTAGATGGCATTGTTCTCAAAAGCATTAGAGGAAACAGACCTGCATTACCGTAGTCATTTGAGCTCTCGTCACCCACAGAGGAGTACGGAACGTTTTACAAACAATAAACTGGCAGATATGCACCTGATTTGTAGAGAGAAGAAAATGCACTAACAATATAAAGATTTTATCGTGAAAGGTGCTCACAGAGATGCATCAAGCCATCCGGATGTTTTCTGATTTGCAATACAATTTGTGTAAATAGGAATCATTACGAGTAATGGATCTCCTACGTCCCCTTAAAGTTTGTCCAAATCATCTTGGGGCACCATGTATATAGATTCATCTTAGCAAGGTAAACGGCTGAATTTATTTTGAGATTGCCTGGGTCAATAAACCTCAAAAGTTGTCAGTGAAATTTATAAACGCTAATTTTCTATATAGATAAGCTCAAAAGATGAATGACTTCGCTCCTACAGCATATTTACTAAAAGAGATTTGGAATTTTAACTTGATAAATTACACTTATGGAAATAAAAATCCAACCCCAAGAAGAAATTGTGCTGTTAAACGAAATTTGGTTGGCCTACTTATACATCTGAAAGATGGCGTTGGTTCAAATTTTGTCGTAGGCTCATCAGTACGTTGCTGGGTGCGCAACCACGAACATGCAAATTAGATTTCCTTTAAATACACGCTATAAAGTTCACGAGTATTATTTATCTCTGAGATTCGACATATTGAATTGATGATAGTCAAGAATGTATTTCAGAAGAACCTTTATCAACCGCTCACTGAGTTTGAACGACGTCATGTATTAGTGGTGTTTCTTTCCATCATATTGCAGAAAGACTTGATATAAATGTATCCACTGAGCATAAATTTTGGTAGCAGTGGTCAAGAGAAGATACTGTCTCATGAAAACCGATTTCCGGGTGGACACGTGGCATTACGAGAGAAAAGTTCGCCATGTTTGGCGAATGGTTGTGGCGTATCTTACTGCGTCTGACGGCACAGTAACACACAATTAACTCTTACAAATCAGTTATTTCAAGAATAACTCCATGCCAAACGTCGTGTAGCGTGCATTCTCTACTGATGACAAACCACGTAGTGTAGGTTTGTTAGATCAGTGGTGTCAAGCTATGGCTTACTGGAGGGTGAAGTGGAGATCTGCTGTGTTTTCCGATCAAAGCCGGTTCTATTTTGGTGTCAGTGATAGTCAAGCGTCGCTTAAAAGAAGGCCAGATGGGAACGTTTGCAATCAACCAGTCTGTAGCTCAGATACACTAGACCAGCATCTCGAGCTGTGTTCTAGGAAATAATATTGTATGAACATCAGAAGCCCTCTCAAGGTTATTTCGCACCTTGATTACCAACTTGTACACCAATTTGATAATTCAATCGGTCGCACTGCCATTTATGAACATGTTTCAAATGAGTATTTTTTCTAAGAGTGTAGCATGCACTTTCATCCCACTTTTGTAGCCCAACATGCTCTGCAGAGTCTAGACATGTTGCCTTAGCCTGCTAGATTCCCAGATCATTCTCCTTTCGATCGCGAATGGAACATTAAGGAACGTAGTCATCCTGTATCATTCACAGCCAGAATTAAAGGCTCTTATATTGACCAATCCAATACACCAGGCATGTAATTTCATTCCAAAAATTGATATCCGGCAAATGTTCAACACAATACATATACATGTGTATGCTTGCATTTAAAGTTTTTGTTGTTACACCGATTATTAATGAAACCATCATTTGACATTTGAAATGATTCTTCTCGCATTCCCATTAACCGGTTATCTTGAAAAATTTAATCAATTAAATAAGTTGCATAGACAAATATAAAGCCTGAAGTTCCTCATTAATCTATTATAATTATTTTGGTTTTGGGATTGAAAATGAGAACAGATGCTCGCCTCAAAAAACAATATGAAATTGTTGTTTTCTTAAAAATTTGTAAGCAGTTGTTGTATATTACAGAAATTGATCTTTTTAGAAGCAAATTAATTGAATAAAAACTTGTCGACAATTATAGTAAGACCAGTTAAATAAAGTAAAATAATTAAATAAAGACTAGGTTCAAATAAAAACTAGTTAATCAAATAAAGACTACTCTGAGGAAAATGAGAAAAAATTTCTATTGGATTGTTACAGTTCATAATCTGGCGGCTGTACTTATAATCGACAGGATCAAAGAAAACTTGTTCGTTTTCCTGTCCACAATTATTAGTTAATTTTTCTAATATTTTAAAAATGAATAGTTTTGTGGAGTATTTAGAGTGACTGATGCTTCAGAAAGAATTTTTCAAGATGGATACAACCATTTACCTTGAACTCAATACTTTATCAATTTCAATTCAGTCAACAAATAATAATCAAGTCAAATTTCGAGGTACATCGAAATCTCTGTAGGAATAAAAATATACCATCTTCACCATATCTTTTTATGCAAATTTAAAATAATTCATACATAATGTAAACAAAGTGATAGAAATTTTTAAAAATATACTTTAAAAGTTTTTGCACAATCTGTTATATTGTTAGTTTAACTCAACAAATTGAGAAATATGACACTTAGTCTCAGCAGCTTGGAAGCGATGAATATACCAGGATTTTTTTATTTATTATCCATAGAGTTCTCACAAATTAAATTAAAGATTATTCAAATAAAAAATTTTTTTAATTTACAACTACTTTGAAAGTATTTAAAAACCAATGTTTAGTTCAATGAGAAAACATGCGAAACACTATAATCATTCTTAAAAATGCTTTTTTATTTACATTGTGATGGATCCAACTTATAAAGAAGGTCGTTCACACTTTATGGAAATGATTTTGAAAGTTAATTTTTCTCCATAAATACCGTAATTTTTGTGGAAATTTTCTTCTGCCTGATAATCATGATTCTTTATAATAGCTCTAGCTCGAATGTTTCATGAAAATAAACTTTTCTTAGTGCTGTCATGCAAATTTTACTTAAATTCCTCTTGAACAGTTTTCCAAAATCTGTTCGTGATCACGAATGTCGGTTTCCTAAGGCTCATTTTAATAAACGGGAAGTACAAAAGTTGTGACGTGGCTTTTTCGCGTCTTTCACTACAATCCTCTTGGGGAATCTTTGGGGCCAGAACCAACTCTAGAAGAAAACGCGATATACAGATTAGGAATGATTATATATTGGAGCTTTAGGATTCGCGATAAAGGCTAGAAGAGTCTTAGGAAGTATTATAAGAATCATATAGAAGTGGGTTCGAAGCTAGAAAGTTGCCCAGTTGCCCGATCAAGTTGGATTACAGTATTATATAGAAGATATAAATACTGGTAGCTGTTCGCCGTGGAATATAGGTAAGATAGATTATATTAAACTTTAATACTAGAGCGGATTCTAGTAAGTTAAGGAATCATCTATTAATATAGGTTCGGTGGTTAAATTATCATAAAGGTAGTGTGTAAGGTTTAATGCGCTATTGGTTAAGAATTTTAATTTATGTCATATCACTCCTAATCATTAGACTCTAAAACTTGTGTTGCATTGCTTAATATAAATTTAGATAATAATACACTAAATTTAATATGGTAGGTTTGAGTGGTCAATCTTTTATCCCTACAGACTTAGGTCGCGTGGATGAGGAAAAGATGATACCTCCAGCCCGGAAGGGGGTATCACAAAGTCCATTGCAGAAGCGTAGGATGATTTTAGACATATTTCAGCAAATAGCACACACTTTAATTCTGTTCCTGATTATTTATTTGCTAAATTAGAAGCAGTTGACTTAGACGTGCGACTAGGCTTTGGCTTCGTCCATATGAAGCTCAACTTTGTCCCTATAACATAAGAATTCCTTCCTCAAAAATTATTTCTAAAATATCATGCTGAAAGTAGGGTGAATTAATTTTGGCTGTACTTGAGACTTTATTGATTTTTAATTTGCCGTTGTTAGAAAATTCTGGAACTATCATGAATCTCTTTAGAAACATTACTTTACACTGACGAAACAATTTCGTATGGTCATTCCGGTCAGTTGCGCAATAGAAAATTGACCTTCTTTTGTTGCAGTCATTTAAATATACCCTCGCCTCATCGAGTATTACCCCCCTCAGGGGGCTAACCTTCTTTAGGTGGGTACGGGTGTCACAATCCCGAGGTACCCTAGTGATCTTTTCCTTTTCCCATGTGGTTTGCTATCTTTGGTAAACACGGGTGTCACGACCCCAGGGTACCCCAGTGATCCCTCTCTATTTTTCGACCCTCCATCTTGTCATCCAATTTCTCCTTTTCTTCTTTTCCCGTCCAGACCACAGCCATATGAATGTTTGCTGCAGTATAGCCAAAACTGGCTCTTGCGCCATAAAACATCAAACTCATCATCATAATCATCATCATCATTGAGTGTTACCACTATTTTCCATTTCTCAGCAGCTCTGTGTTTTTTACATAATTTTCAATAATTTGCTTTTCTTTCAGCTTGATATTTTAAATATGAGACGATCTTAAGTTTTCAACATGTCTTTTAAATTTAAATATGAATTATTTTAATTACAGTTCCGAAAGACATTTCTGGTTTCAATACACCTTACATTCGTTGGATTTTCTTTATAAATCATTGGATTTTCTTTATAAAATTTACTTCACTTTCTTGATAGTTACCTACGTTTGAACAATCTTAAGATGATGTTTCTTGATCATGTGTTCATTTTCACTTACTGCTAGACGCTTTTTTCCCTTTCAAATTGAATATATTATGTTTACCTTTTATTTTAAATACAATAACCAATATTTTACACTATTTTTTTTTAATTTGATGATACGAATATTTCTTTTTGAAAAGCGTAATTATGTAACCTTCGAACCATATATCATTTTTAGGATCCATTTTGAAAACAATTCTTTTATTTAATATTCCAATCAAAATAAGACATTAGCAGACGATTATTCTGAAGTTGTCAAAGATTTATCCTAAAATTTAAACGAGAAAATGAATCCCAAAATCGTTTCCATAAAGTGCTAGCGACCTTCTGTATCTTGTAGAGTAAATGGGCCTTTTGTTTCCATCGATTATAAAAATGAAACAAATATTAGTAAAAGCAAAAATTTGGTATGTATGAAAATTCCTTTTACTTGCAGGCTGCTAGGCATTTCGAAGAAGAATTCGGCTTAAAGGCAACATCACTGTTAATTAAAGAAATGGAATTTGCAATTCAAATGTATACGGCTAAATTTACAGAACTTGGGCTCCCCTTTTCCATACGCCTATCTATCTGTCCTATGGAAAGAAATCCCTTAACATATGGTGGGAACTATTCAAAAGTTTCTTTTGGCTGTCTGATCACTCTTTCCACGTGTTATTGTACAGTGCAATGAGCAAATCTGGAAAGGGGAAAAATTACAGCAGTTTATTGGAAAAATATAGTGCTTTTGAGAAGAAATTTGAAGATATCTTAAATGAAGATGCCATCTTTTTGTTCCCTATGCATCCAGAGCCTCCACCCCATCGCTGTACAACAATTCCCAAAATGAGGAACATCGGATACACTGCCATATTCAATATATTAGGATACCCCTGTACAGTAGTACCTGCAGGACTTAGCAACGATTTACCCATTAGCATACAAATTGTGAGTGGAAAATTCAGAGATCATCTAACCATTGCCGCCGCTCAAGAGCTGGAAAAGGTATTTTGTGGCTGGAAAAGTCCATGTCCAGTTGAAGTCTAAATTAATGTGCAAAATAAATTACTTAAAATAATTTGATTTTAGTGTGCTAAGTATTATAATTACTCTCACTGCGACTCCGATTCTTTCAAATATTGGTATATGAAAAGTGTATTAAAAACATTTTAGAGTACTATTTATTTAAAGCTTGCTTATTGATTTATTTGATAGCTAAAAATACATTTCCCCTTAAAAATGAAGTTTAGCTGAAATACACCATAACATAAATTAAAAAAAACTTCTTTTCAATCCGCGTGTGTGCGTATGTGTGTTTCAACTTACAAATTTAAACCATTTAAAACAGTAACTTCATTAAAAAAAATGGGTCAATTCTATTTAAGGAAAGTTAAAAATATCCCTTAAAACTGAAGTTTGAAGTAGTTTTAATTTGTGTGTCATTAAAATGTGGCAGATTACTATTTTTGCCACAAAACACAAGTAACTCAAAACTGTCAAGTTGAATGTTTGAAAACCTATGAACAACTACTAAACCGCGGTGCGTGAACGTATTCATTGCTCTGAACAGAGAACATACGTGAATCGCGCGATAAATATGAAACCGAAGTGTGTACTTATATTTGTTCGCTGCCGATTCCGCGACATTTTGATATGACACCAACTCAAGAACCCAATCCTGTGGAACTACGGGGTGTATGATAATATCTAAATAGCCAATCCCATACTATCAGGGGAAAAACTGATCTTTAACATCTATCCTCATTTTCAGTCGGCGCGTGAGAGAAAAATTTATTTCTACGGCGGACATTGCAATTATCGCTTTTTTTCCCCTACAGTGGCAGCGAACGTGTTAAGCGTCATCGTTCACTTCCAATGAAGATACTAGTGTCATCTATACATTTATCGAATCATTTGCTTAAGGTATCCGACTACGTTCGGAACCGTGATTTTGCAAAAGCGCGTAAATGGATAATATTTATGATACTTAGTGTCACTTAGATTAGAATACATGCATACAATTATTTTAAGGACATTATGACAAAAAAAAATGATTTAAATACAATATTTTGGCAAAAAATTCACTTAGAATAACCTTTTTTCCAAATGTTCTCCCTTTGTAAAAAATGCTTCTATTGTATTAATATTTTGCCTGTATTCAGCTCAGATCTCTCTACAGAGGCTCAACTAGAATTTGTGAAATGCATAACTCGGAAGTCGGTTTATCCCTGTTTTACGAAAACTGAAGAGAGAAATTTTAAGAAAATACGCCTATAATTATTTCAAATGATTGTAACTCTGAAAATAATGTGAATTTTTCAAAAATCATAGTTGAGCCTCTGTACAGAGGTCTGAGCTATATACAGGCAAAATATTAATACAATAGAAGAATTTTTACAAAAGGAGAACATTTGAAAAAAGGTTATTCCAAGTTAATTTTTTGCCAAAATATTGTATTTAAATAATTTTCTTTTGTCATAATGTGTCCTTAAAACAATTGTATACATGCATTCTAATCTAAGTGACACTAAATATCATGAAAATTATCCATTTCTGCGCTTTTTTAAAATCATGGTTCCGAACGTAGTCGGATACCTTAAAAATATGCAGTCGCATTGCTTGTGATAAGCTGATTTTTCAATCTATCTGGAGTTGGCGTTCCATAAATATGTTTCTTTTAGTATACGCGTTTTATGACTTAGTAAAGGCGACCAAATGAAAATGTCTTGGTGATCCACCAGTCGATCGCACAATCAACTTAATGCCCATCCCTGTTGTAGAGAGTTTTCTCTTCCATTTCGTTCGCTAATCTCTGGGGATGCTTCACATTGTTGTTTGACATGAGAGCAACCATACGGAAGAACCGTAATGTTGGGAAAGAAGCCATACTATTTATATATAATAGTAATGAAAAAAAGTGAGGAAGAAGAATAGAGGAAGGATAGGAGTTACAAAAATATTACCGAAATTAGAGGAACCTCGGTAGAAGATAACTTAGAGAACAAGGTTCAAGCTTTTCCTTTTTGGGAGACTACATTAGAATCACAACAAAATAAATCCTTATCATAAATTTCGCTCGAAAGAATCAGGATTAAAAACCACACATGCACTAGTCTCTATCTTATGCTACATGAAAAAAATACAAGAAACAAAAAAAAAATCTTTATTATTGTGACATCTCTCGCGTATTTCTTCTAACATAACTCCTAAGTTCTTTGACGGCCACGATTAATGACAAAACTTTTCCAACCCAAATCCAAGAAGTAAAAACGAAGCAACAATGCAAATAAGATAACCTTTAAAAAGATAGAAAGTTTAGTGATAATGAATGGCAATCTTAGAGAAAGCTTAGTGTGGAGCAGTTGGAAGTGTGTTTAGACGGCCTACTCAGGAATCACGGAGACGCCCACTCTCGCTAATATATACAAGGAGCAACTATTGGCCACGAGTCTACCTGAGTCTACACGAGTCTACCACATCAGTCTACCTGAAAGTATCAGTATCGTTGAGCCTTCAACCAAGGTAGGAGGATTATATTCTGAACGCTAGTAAATTATTGAATTGAGATTAGGTGGATCTAATTAGTTATATTGATAAGTGATCTAATTGCGCGATCTGACTTAGTTAAACGGCCGTACTTTGGTTTATTCTCACTTAATATAAGTTTGTTCTTTATATAAGTAATTTAAGTTAAATTCTTAATAAAAGTCATATTAAGAATTATAGAATGTCTCATCCTTCCGATAATCCCACACCTCTAACTTATGCGGAACCCCCAAGACATAGCTATCGACAGATGGCTATGTCACATTATTGATAATATTAGTGTTTGGTTTCATTTTTATATTTATACGTCCACATTCCGGATTTTCACCCATTAATTTCCCTCTTGTAGATATAACTAGATGATTCGAAATGTAATTTATACAGAAGAGTTTTCTTCCGCAATCAAGATTTATGTAGAAAGCACTTATACCTAGAGAACTTGATAGATTTTCGTAGTATTCCTAATCGAAGAAAGCTATTCCTTTTAATCAGAAGCTTCTATAATGTTTTATTCATTATAGACATTTTTTTCATTATAATTCTAGGAATAAAAGAATTTTGATGTTTAATATCATAACCAACTGAACATTCATTTAATTGTGTTTTCCCCTCTTGTAATCAGTATGATGGAACTTCAATCAAAATGAAAAGGAAGATATTTTATTGATCCAATGTTGAATTGTTTTCTTATACAAGAAGAGTGTACGTTATTATTATTATTTATTGGTAGAAGCATTCTCATAAGAAATGGGGATTGTTTCAAAAATCTTCAATACTAAAATTCAAATACTCCCCAACCCCCTTCCCTCTCAATATATCATAAAATATATTATAATTACGAAATCCAGTTCCTTTAAAATTGTTGTTTGTAATGATTCTTTTATTGTATGCCCCATAACCTTTCTAACAGACTCAAAACTAATTGTAGATTTTATTTTACTGTACGTCTTTCAGCCTCGTAGGCGCTAAGTTTGTTATTTGTATTTTGCTGCGTTTCTGTATATTATGGCTTGCTTATTGGTTTATGAATATTATGGTTATTTTCTCAAATTACTACTACAGCTCACAAACTTAATATCGTAAAATCTAGTTACACTTAATGACTTTGAAATCCTCTCGTAGAATGCTCCTAAGATTTTCAATTCTGGCTTTTCCCGAGTTAAGCTTGGGCAAGGGAAATGTGCCATCTGGTTTCATCCCGAGTGTAGCTCGGGCAATGTGAAAATTTACACTGTGCAATCGGTCATTCACAAAAAATACCACAAGTGTTTTTTATTTTTTCGAATAATTGAAAAGTACCACTTGGTATAATTTAGTGCAAAAAGAGTACGTTCTTTTGCTGAGTACCACTATGGTTTCTGATTTTCCAGGTTTTCCCTTCCCGGGAATGTAATTATCGTTCCCGAGATTCCCGAGAATACATCTAAATTTTAAAAAATTTAAAAACAAGTTATTTTTAAATAAAATTAATAATTATTATTGTAAGTCAGGGTACACCACTGTATGTTTCGATTTTGACGTAATCCCTTTAATGCTTGTTAAGCAGAAATAACAGTCAGAGGAGTGATCTTTGGGTTCCCTCCAAATCATAAGGATAGCAAATGGCATGTGGCGTGTACCATTCTTCCATGCAGTGAGAAGCCTAGTGCACGATAAACAACAGATATTGGGAGCCCATGTCCTTGTTTGGTCCCCCACTTTACATCCAAAATAAAGTTCACAACACTTTTTTACTAATGGAGTAAGGTTTCGCCTTTGGGACTTGAGCGTCACTTCACCACATATATAAAAAGTTTTTATGATGATTAAAACAAGCTCTATGCATTTTGTAAATAACAACAAATTAAAAGAAATAAATTTGTAAATACGTAACATACAACAATCTAGACACAAAGCACTCACAATTACGTGTTTACTGGTTCACTACTATCTCACAATTGACAATGTTCTAATGAATGCATGCTAGTCTAGACCATGTATGTTGTGCCTGTCTGTTGTGTCCGGTGCCAAAGTGTCTGAACTTGCACAACAGTAGCAATGATACCATTTGAGTTAGCTCATGTGGCTTCATCCCATTTACAATGCTCTAGGAGTTTTTATTTTACAATGGACAAATGGTCGTTTATTCGTATATTTATTTCGTCGTATATTTATTTTCGTCGTATATTTAAATACATTAATTGAAATTAAAATTTAAAAAAAAACTGTGGGTTATGGAGAAATTCCGAATAAATATTTGAAAACACGATAAAAAACTGCATTAAGTACAAATATTGGTACTCATGAGACAAAAATCATGTTGAGCAGTGTAATTATATATAAAAGAAAGGTACATATAAATTCCAAAATTAATACTTATTTATATAAGCTAAAAAATACAAAAAAATATATAGTATATAAAAATATATAATTTATTTTTAAAATAGGATTTCAGAAAACATACGCAATTTATATTTTTATCACTCAGCCTAGTTCTAAGCTTTGTGACGAACAATCCGGCAGCAGAAATGCTCTCTCGGCTTCAACTGATGTTGGGGGAATGGTTTTTACAGCCTCACATAGTTTTATAATGTTTGGTGAAAGATTTTCAATCGAGTCGAACATCTGCATCTCTTGTTTCATGATTTTGTTGAAACTAGTACTTTTTTTTGGTTGAACAATATAAAACTTTTGTTTTAGAGTAAACTACTTTCTCTAATTTTTCATCCAACGTCAGAGGTTTTTCTTTCCAAATCTCCATGCTCTCTTCTGAGTGCAAAGAGTTAGATATTGATTCCTCTTCTTGGCAGAAAAGCCTTGTTTGTATCATTTTAGCTTGTCTAACCAAACAGTTTTTACTAGTCAATCGCGAATTATTGACAGTAACTACAGCTGCTTCGTATTATTTTCTCCCAAAATTCAGGTATTGCATTAATCCTATTAAATTAACGATGTGTCTCTCATTAATTCTTTGGATTAGAGAATATTTCATATTTTTCGCAAATTCTAAATTTTGTTCGTTTAGTTCCCCAATAACGAAAGAAAGTACACCTTCTGCAGTTATCAAAGTAGCATTCTGACTGCATGATTTTTCTAAGCCAATTTTTACTGACTTTAAACCTGCTACAATTGTAGTCACAGTTTCAAACTCTACATTGGATATCATTTGATCTTCTTTAGTGTCAATTAATGCCTTTACAATTGCTGACTTTATTTCTAAAAATCTTTCAAGCATCTCTAACAGACTATTCCAGCGTGTTGTGGTATCTAAACAAACCATCTTTTCACAGTCAAACTATTTCTTAGCATATTTTTGTATATTTTGCGATTCCCGGAACTAGACAAAGTACAGAAATATTATGATTTCCCGGGTTCCCGGGAAAGAAACCTTAAATACCGCCCTTCACGCTTTGACACTTTGTTAAACACATTAGCCTAATCAGAAGGGAAAAAAACTAATCTAGCGCAACACAGTGTATTATTTACTACTCTAAAAGAGACAGAAAAGCGAAGAAGGTAAGAAGAGAAAGACAGTTTTACCTTCCAGAGGGCAATCTTGGGTTATGTGCAGCATTTTATTTTCGAATTTATCATACGCGGTCAAATTTTAACTAAACATTTCATAATCATTTATGTAAATACAAAAAAAATAAGTAAATAAAATTTGTAATTCAAGATAAAAGTTAGGTATTCTAAGCTTTATATTTATAGTTAAGGCGAATTGATACCAAAGTCAAAAGATTTCTTCTTCCATACAGAAAGCTAACTTTACTGTTAAATTACTCATTTATTTGAATAGATTTTTTTACATTAATGTTTAGAAAATAATGTATGCGAACGGTGCTATTATGCTTAAATATATATATATATATATATATATTTTGAAAATATGCATGAAAAAAATGATATTTTCAATCCATAATCCAGAAATGAAATTAACTTGGAAGAGGTTAAGAATGAAATACATTAAAACGGAATTTCAAATTTAAAACATAATCATTTTTTAAAAAAGAAAAAATTATAATGTCTAACCACGTTGACCATATCCATACCATTCATAAACTTGCCTTGAATACTGTATGAACAAATTATACAATTTGTGAAAAAGTAAGGTATCAGTTGGTTTTGGAATTTGGCGGCATAGTGTGACTAAAAATCAGTGAATTTGGTTCCTCCCCCCCTCTCTCTCTCCTTTTGTTTCTATTTTAGAAGAATTTTTTTACAAGCACAATGTGGCAAAGAGCTCAAGGGTGGAGCAAACTGCTATACCGCTTAAAATGAAGATGTAGCTCCTTAAGGCTGCTGATCAAAAACGGAAGAACGAAACCGAAAATATGTGAAGATTTTGGTATTTCGATATTAAATTTTATTTAGTTCTTGTGAATATTTTTGTTTCATTGATTTTTATTAAATGCATGCATTTTTTTTGAAAGCAAGATGTAACCTAATAAACTTAATTTTTTTTAATACGTGTTGTCATTTTTTTTTTTTTTTCAATATCCTTTAACACGGAAAAATATTTCAGTCCCCTCAGATTCGAGTTAAGATGTTTACATCTCTGGTTAGTCACCAGAATGTATTGAAGTCATTTTGTTTTGTTTGTTTGATACTTTCTAAGATAACAATCATTTCTTATTGTTGTAGAATGATGTAGATAAAGTAATTTGACATGAAAATACTGCAAATAGTAGACAAAACAGCAGCACTAATTTTTATTCTTCAGTGTTAATTAATTTTCAAAGAGAAAAACTTTTTTTGTTATGACAGTTTATCTTTTTACATATTTTACTTTTTTTAAAAAAAAAAAGATAAATAAACAAGTTTTAATAAAGAATCACATTTTCCTTTCTTTTCTTACGCTTTAAAATTATGATAGAAAATCTTATTAAGACCATGCATTATCTTTTTTTTTTCAACTTTTGAAAAGAACTATAATTAAAAGAAAAAGGAAATATGATATTTTTTAAAGATATTTAATTAGACATGCATGAAATATTGCCCATCTTAATTAAGAAGAGTATTTTTCTTTTCTTTTTTAATAAAGTCACTTTCTCGATTCAGTTCCTCAGAAATCTTGAAACTTAATTATACCAGTCCTGCGCCTAAATTTTACTCCGTATTAGAACATTACTTTTGTTTTGAAATAGGACACATAATTTCGGTATCTATGTTGGTTCTTTTCAATACTTCTAAGGCTTTATTTTTACATTTACTTATCATTCCTCTTAAATATTATGGACTTCTTGTAAAGAAAACCTATGACTCATTTGAAATATGGCATAAAGCTAAGATTATAGAATTCCAGATTAATTATTATCCCATCACATAAATATTTAAAAATTATTGATTGTAACTTTATAGAAAATCTTCATACAGTTTGTCTCCGCAAACTTATTAATTTAAATCACTTATTTAAAATTGCATGGATCAGACTTTGAATAATTTTTAAAGATTTATGTTTTACATTCCGAAAAATTATCCTCTCGAACTGGAGCATGATATACTAAACATGCTAAGAAGAGGATGAAACGATGCTTGAGATAAAAATGAGATGTATACTCCTTCGTAGTATAAGAAAATAAAATTCGTCGATTTAAATTAATTTGACCATCAAAAAAATGTAAAATTTCAAAATTTCCTCCAAATTACTTATTTACTTACTTTCGAAGTACCAGAGAGGTTCCCTTTCTCCCCTTGGTCTAAAAATAGAATGGAGAGGATAAAAATCCGTCTGACGGGGAGGAAAAGCATAAATCTTCCTATGGAAAATTTAAAAATACAGTTATTCACTCAAATGCATTGTATTCGTAAAGAATTTTCAAGTACATTTAAGAAATGCTTGAAAGATTGAAAATTATATCCCCATCACTTGTTAATCACCATGGCCCAGTACCTCTCCACGACAACGCTTGACCGCATGCGGGGTTCAAAACAATTGAGACATTAAATAAATTAGTAATATGAAATTTGCAGCACACATTGCTTATTCTTCGGATCCTTCGCGTACGGTCTTTCATTCTATTAAATAATTAAAACAGTTTTTAGGGATTAAACAGTATAAAATGGAAGACAGTCTGAAATTTCCATACCAGAGTTTTTTTTATTTTAAAGATCAGAATTTATTTATGACAGGACTCTATGCATTCACTTCTCGTTGGAAAAAATGTATTAAAGTAAACTGGGCATATTCTAAGTAAATAAACAGCTTTTGAAAAAAAAGGTTTAGAGTTTTATATACTCAAACTCAGTGGCGCAACAGCCCATTATCGTCAGGGCCTATTGGTCAATCCCAGTATACGTGACCATTGGGCGCTGAGGTGCATGAGAAGATGTCTCGATCCTGGTGGTCAGTCTGAAGGGAGACCCCCAGTGTTCAAGTCCCCAAGCAAGCTTGGTACTCATTTATCGACCCGCTGCTGTAGGAATAAAAGGCCGAGTCGACCTTGCCCAGCCCTTGAATGGAACCAGAACCTGTGGTGTAAAAGCGCGATACGCTCCCGCTCGACCACTGGGCACAGTTTTATATATTCACATACAAATCCCGGACATTTCCTACGCACCAACCAAATAAAAACGACAACACTTTTTTACTTATCTAATATTTAAAATTTTAAAAAATACTGGAGAGTGAGGATACTGACCTATATACAAACTAATGTATAATATGATTGCCATAAACTTTGAACAGCTATCATTTCTTTGCATCTAGAAAAAAATTTTGTGCTGTCTGTAATAAATATATTTCAAAAAAAGTGGATTATTGCATCATCACACGTTAAGACTCTTTCTATTTTATTATTCTCAATTCGTCTCGATCATTCCGGAATGTTAGTTTAATAACAGATTAACCTCAACAAAAGAGGACTTGAATTTAAAAAAAAATAAACTCAGAAATTAAAAACTGATTTCATGTTCTTCTTAATCCTGCAATTTGCTAACTAAAACGTGCGTTTCAAGCAATTTCGCAGGAGGACATCCGCTTATTAACCCCTTCCTCTATCACCCCGAGTGTAGCTTAGGAACTGTAAAAATTTACGCTGTGCAATATATCTGTCCCAAATTATTTCACATGTGATTTTTATGGTTTCGAATAATTGAAAAGTACCTTTTCGAAGAGTCCTTTTGCTGAGCTACACGCTTGTCTGAAAGACACATTGTTCACTACATTTCCCCAACAGAGAAGAAAACTAATGCAACACGACAGTGTTTTATTTGCTGACCAAAGAGAAACAGTGAAGCAGTGGTTCTCAAACTGTGGGACGCGCAACCCTAGGGGGCGTGATAACCCTGTGAGAGGGGCTCGAGCATATTGAAAAGTAGAAATCAAAAGATTATTTTAAAAAAATTATTAATTTACTGAAAGTAAACAAATAAAATTCTGACAATAAAAATAAATTACATTCTTACCCTGATATAATACACTTATTACTGATATATTACTGCGCAATGCATTTTATGTTTAATTTATAACAATAATAAATTAAGAACAAGTTTAATAATTACCAGTGATCCCATGAGCTTGTCATATATAAAATTATATGCAAACATTAGCACTTATCTTAATAGTTTGTACAGTTTATGATTAGTGTCTAAATTGCCGATTAAAAATTCGTGATTCACTCCCCAATGCCATAGTATAACACGTGGCGAACGTATGTGGTGTTTGGAGGGTGGGGTAGAAAAGGAGTTAACCCGCGATCACTCGCGCGGGGTGTTCTGTACACCCCAGCAACAAGAAAATCCTCCCAGGATTCTAAGAAGAAAGCGCAGAACCAAAATTTTTTCTGTAGCTGCACATTTTAGGTCATTGAACCTTCAGTCCTGATGCAATCAGTCTTTCTCGAACGATTGGAATGTAATGACCTTCAAAAGTTTATCTGGGGGGCTGAGAACTCCCACGACAAGTTGAGCATTTGTTTATAGTCTGCTCTGAATGTTTGGAAAAGTATTAAAATATTGTTTTTATACTTTCTACTATAGCATTATCTCATTAATTATAAAGTATATTTATTACTGGTATATACGTTTTATATATATATATACTGATTTATGAAAAAACATAAAATTATGTGTTTTCAAATGAAAATTTTGTATGTTTAGTTTAAATTAATGTGTTAGTCTCATTTGTATGCAATAAATTTAATAATTTTATTTGTATAATTCAAAAAACATCTTGTACTTTATAAATATGTATCATAATGATTTAATTTTATTTTCATATTAAATCACGTGTTTAAAAATTTGGGGTGTTCTCTACACCCCCCAGTAATAACGGGAGCAAAAAAAGGCGTGAGTGACCGCAGGTTAATGATCACAAATCTCATTGCTTTCTGGTTTTACATT
>BMAV01007908.1:0-27189 GCA_019973955.1 Trichonephila inaurata madagascariensis
ATCAAATTGCAGCATTGCGAGGATAAAGTCTTCATATATAAAGTTTATGAAATATTCTCTAGGTCAAGGAACCAGAACTGAAAAAGGTAATTTTGGGATATAGTAATTAGATGAATAGGAATATTTATGATAATTGAGATAGAGGATCTAGTTGCGTGATCTGACTTAAATACGTGATTTAATTTGGGCTTGACTCTCACTTAATTAAAATTGTCAAATTAGAATTTAAGAAATATAAGTTAATCTTAATAAAAGTTGTATTAAGAATTATTATGTCTCATCATTTTGATAATCCCACACCTCTAGCTTACGCGGAACCGGCACGACATGGTCATCACCGGATGGCTATGTCTCAATATTTTATGTTCGCTTCGTATAATTTCTTGAATACATATCCTTTGAAAACTTTTTGGAAGATCTTTTGGTGGATCAGCAATCCCATCTCAAAGAAGACAACTTTCAAATATCTGTTCTCGAGAGAAGAAAAAGGAAAATTACTTACACTAGAATGACATTTTCCATCCAATTAAATTCATTAATTTTATGGTGCGAGAGAATGAATAACTATAATTGATTTCAAATAATGCAGTGCAATATTTAAAAATCTTTCTTCTTTCGACATCTTTTAAAATATTTAAAATTGCTTAAAATAAAATGGAATAAGTATAAATAGAAATGTGCAAATATTAATTTAGGTGAATATTAAATTAAGGTGTATATTAAATTAGGAATGTTTAGTACTAAGAGTTCATATTTAAGAATAAACTTAAGAATTCAATTATTTTCCTTATATTTATAAAATCTTCGTAAAATGTTTTCAATTGTGCTGAATTGTAGATTTATCAGATTTAAACATCTTTAAAGATCATAAGAATAGTTATTTTTTTTTTAAAAAAAAAAATCTACAGTTATTGTTCCAGTTAAAGAAAAAATATTGTGAAAGAAACTAGTGAATTGCAAATATGCATTAAAAACTTTAATATTTATATGGAACAAATTATTGTAGTTTTAATTAGATATATAAATTTAATATGTGCAGGATCAACTATATTTTTTATTTAATTACCTTTAGTTTTAATTCATATTTTTTGTTTCCTATTTTGATAGCAGTAAATTAAATTTAGTACATTTTACTTTTAATTTAACTTTTTTGTTACCAGGATATAATTTAGAAGGATTATTAAAATTTTTAAAAATACTTACTTTTATTAATATTGCTTTAATTTTAAAATGGATTATTGCGTACAATTTATGAATTTTCTTTCCTTATTATTTAAGGAGTAATAAAATTTGAGTTGGCATAAAAGTAAATGTATATTTAAAGCAAATATATATTTAAAGTAAAAAATTGTGTGTGTTTAAATTGATCACTGAATCAAAACTTCGACAAATAAGAGCTTCCATATGTAAGCCATTGCTGTATTACATAGTTAATGATCAAGTAATCATTTTATATAGCTTAAATTTTTAAAGTCATCCCCGGAATTCTTAAGGAGAGGCGGGCATTGGTTATTCTATGCTATCGCTTATCCATACATATTTAGATTAGGATATAGTTAGTTCCATAATGCCTACAATAAATTTAAATCTGGTTTTACGTGATATATTTTATTAAATAACTTAGTGAAACTAGTATTATATAATGTAAATTGATATATTTTCTATAATTTTATTTTATAATAAAATCGTAATATAACCACAAAAGGTTTTTCTTTTTTCATACGGGCAGCCGATTGGAATTTTAACCATTGCAGGCACAGTACATTCCCCCGGAGTTACTATCACTTTTTAGTGCAGCACCGTATAGGTGGATACTAATTGCCGAAATGTAATTTTGACGCCCAGTTTCCTCCCCAGAGGAAGGCTTCTGAGCTCTGACGATGTGAAATCGTAGGAATCTAATTTTGCCTAGAGCACCCAAGCCAAACACTAGGGATCTTTAACATGTCGCATAATCATACCTCATGGACGGTGTCTATTTTCTGCATCATAAAAATCCACCCATTTGGACCGGGGGGATGTGGGTCTCACAAGACCAGCGTTGAGCCAACTACGCCACCTAGCCAGTCATACTGTAATGGGGCTTTATGGGTACTTCTTCAAAAATCCTTTTGGGGATTTTTTGCCAGAATGGCTTTTTTCCCAACCAACCCAAGAAGAGAGCTTGGTTATGCAGATTTGGGATTTTATATTTGGAACGTTAACGGGAAGGCCAAGTAAAGCTAAATGGGGAAAAAAGTTCTATAAAGTTCTAAGAGAAGAGTTTTAGTGTTTTCCCCGAGTTCAGGGTTAAAAGTGCCAGGGGTTGATTAATAAGTCGGCCCGAACCGAAAAAGACCCTTTTGCCGGATCGAGTTAGATCGGGAAAAAATTGAAGATATAAGGGCCGTAGTTTGCCGGGAAAAAGCGGAAGACAGTTTGATTAAGCTTTAAGACGAGCGTATTCTAATAAGAAAATCAGCTATAAAAAAGATACAGGGGTTTTTTGCGCTATTTGTCATAATTGGGGTTTCGCATCACTCCAAAAACATAAAGGCCTTAGACTAGTGTTGTCTTATTGAATATAAATTAAGATAAATCAAAAACCCAATTTTTTTTGGTTAGAGTTTAGTGGTCCATCTTTCCCCCCTCAAACATAGGTCGCGGGGAGGAAACAATATACCCCGGCCCCTGGGGAACCCAAAATACTAAATGTTACCTAATAAATAAAAAAATTTTGAAAATCATAATGATCTCAACTAAGAAAAAAGGGCAATTCAGAATTAGAGCTTTCAGTTTAATGTGCAATATGTAAAAATATAAAGAGTTATTAATATAATATTAGAAAAATATTTGCAATGAATAAATTAACAACTTCAGTTTTTGAGCAAGAATGAAATATTTAGCTTCTTTCTACTTACTCTTGTATATCTTGAGTTTCTATGTGTGAAATCACAAACATTATAATTATCTAGAACTAAAATAATTTTTTTAAAAGAAAAATTCTTTAAATATATCAATGCCAATTCACTTTGACTCAGTGTATTTTTAAAAAAGTGAAATCTATGTTTCGTGCTTTACCTATCTCCCTTCTGAAAAGCAAATTAAATGGGATTCAAGGTTTTATTTTCTAAAAATTCCATTAACAAAAGTAGTATAATCAAGAGTCCTGTAAAAAGAAATAAAATCAACATTTTTATGGTTTTATTAATGCAAAGTTAATAAGTAATATTACCAAAGGAATTTATTCTCACTCTCCTTTCCTCTATAACACTCAACTTGAAATCTTAATGGATGGTTTTGCATCTTAAAAAAAGAAATGATAAAATCTTTGGAAGACTTTTCTTTTTAATAACTTGAAGGGCTTTTTTTGTTATTCGATAACTTTTTTAATTAATTGAATTCCACATAGTGATAAATATCACATTTAACTTAATTTCTTAAAAATTAATTCAAATTAAGGAATTAAAACACGTTTGAGGAATAAAGCTCTATGAAATATTCATTTCTAAAAATGTTATCGTTGAAGTGTGTTTTCTATAAATAATTTATGCCGAAAACAAGGCTGGCTTTTTTTTTGCTACAAATATTTCTGCGATAACCAAAACCATTAATTATAAAATACACTAGTGCGACAAATTAAATATGAGATTATTTTTTAATACCTAGTATTCTAAATTGACATAAATTGTACCAACCATGAAATCTACAAGAAAGTAAGGACATGGAAAATATAAATAAAAATTTACAAAAGAAAAATCAAAAGGTGGAAATATTGAAAAATTATCTTTGAGTATCATTAGACAGAAGACCGAAATCTAATCTCCATGTTGTTTAAAAAAAACCTTTTTTAGTACGGGATATGATTATTCCATCATCTTCCTAGAGTTTTTCACACATGTTGGATTGATTTCGATCTGGGTACTTTGCCGGTCAATTCATGCATTCAATATTTACCCTCTCCAACAGCTCTTTGATAGCGTCTGTACGAAAAAGCGGTATTGGCATCTATGAAGAACTGAGGATCCATATCACCTCTAAAAAGATGTACTCTAGAAAGGAAAACGGTACAGTAGCAGACACCAGTGATTAAATCTCCTTGAAATTTCTGAAGACTTATACAAGTACCAATCATAATATATTCCCTTACAGAATTCCTCTTTTTCCAAATCGGTTCTTTAAATTGATTTTAGAGGTGTTATTGCATGTTCCCATTTTCTACATGCTCCGGAATCGTTAATCAAACTAAATATGCTTTCATCTGTAAAAGACACTTCACCCAATAGTGATCTGAACAGTTCTTGTATTTCCGTCCAGACAGAAAACATTGTCTTTAATAAGCGTGCTATAAAGTCGCACACTTTATAGGTCGTCGTGTAAATAGACCGCTATTGTGCAGTCTCCTGGACATGGTAAAACGTGATATTAGTCGTCCAATCATCTTCTGTTAGAGAGTCTGCTATCTTATATAACCCTTTGTAATCTGTAGAATAATATACCGGTAATCCCCGTCGTGGTTGCTCATGGACAATTACTATTAAACTCTAAAGACAGCCATTTCTGTAGTTCGAAATTCTCTCGAAATTCGTGAAACATTGTGGGTTCTCTTGCTCTTCACAACCCCAATCGTCACATTTTGATACTTTTCCTTCTTCTCAAAGGTTCAGTCTCAAATAATATTATCAAACGTCATCGACAGGAATCCTGTTGGACAAATTTCACTAATTCTGCAGTTGAAAAATGAAAACTGATTGCACCATGCAATAGCTTTCACAGAAAAGTCGAATGTACACTGCCAATGTACTTTATATTCTTTCTGCACTCACCAAGTACTGCAGAATATATTTGCCATATCGTATCTGGCCATTACTGTGATTGGTCTTTCGATCCACCTTGCTTGATCGTTTCATTGATACGGTAATTTCTCAACTTCGTCTTGGAGTTTTCATACTAATATAGCTATCTTAATGCTGCCAATTCACTCTTTGTAAGACAAAATAATTTTAAAAAACAATTTTCCGAATTGCAACGTTTTTATGCAGAATTCAAGTGTCATTTTAAATTTAAATGTTTAGAGAAAGTAAAAAATGTACCATACATATATGCATACATATATACATATATTAGGAAATCAGTCCTGATATTGTAAAATAATGTACCTGTGTGCATGATGTCAAAAATTTACTTTCAACAATTAAAAAAAAATTGTTTTTATATCATTAAAAAGCAATTTGATGTCCTGAATTGATTTTTAAAACAATTTTTTTATCGATTATTTAAGATATATACTAATACAGTGTTTCAAAAACAATTTTGAAGTCAAGCACTGAGAGAGACAATGTGAAACAAGTTATTCCATATTTTCTAACAATTCCCTTATAATAAAACAAATTAAAAATTTGCTCAAGTAATTTAGAATTTCAAGAAAACAAACAAACTTTTGTTCACATCTTAATTATTTTTAGCTCAAATTGTGTTTAACTACTACAGATACTTTTTAAAGAATATATTTTAAAAGTAATAAAATTAAATTTTATGACGATAATCAATGAAAAAGAATGTTATATCAGTCGAA
Organism: Trichonephila inaurata madagascariensis; assembly: GCA_019973955.1. Lineage (NCBI taxonomy): Eukaryota > Metazoa > Arthropoda > Arachnida > Araneae > Nephilidae > Trichonephila > Trichonephila inaurata. The sequence continues at coordinate 5,555 of BMAV01007908.1, forward strand.
AATAATGTAAAATATACCTGCATTAGGCCGAATGTTACAAAAATTTCATAAACATTTTAAAAGTTAGATAAATAAACTTAATTTATATTAATTGCAATAGATTAAAATATAATAGTCCCTTTATGCTTGTCAGTTTCTTTGAATAGTTTATATTATTATGTCTGTTTGTCTAAATGAGAGTATTGAGAACTCTTGTGGATTGGATTTGTCAAACTGAATCTCCAGAATCTCGACGCCTTCTATTTAAAAACATTTAAATGTTCATGAAAAATATACAGCACTTTCAATATTCTATTCAAACTTAAGCTTTCATAAATGAGTTTACAGCTATTATTTATAGTTAACGATCTTTTAATGGCCTTAAATCTAGCATAATATAGTACAAGTTATTAAATGATTTTGCAGTTAGCAAGTACAGATGTCACCAATTATAAATGTGATAAATTATGATATCCTAATGCTATATTATTATTAAATTATTTCATTATACTCTTCATTACCTTTGCTGGTATCCCGAGTGAAGGATTCATAGGTACAGATTTACAGTTCAATATGTTAGTGAGCCTTCAGTTTATCTAGTCAATGCCTATATATTTTGATAAACAGCGTCCAAGAATGCTTGAACGTTGAGAGATTGTGTTCTTTAATGTCAAGCGGATGTAATATATCTTGGTTTGCGATCACTGAAAGGTCAAACAAAGTTTGAACTTGAACCTAACAACATACTTTCATTAGACCAAAGAACTTATACCTACTAACTACTAAGTTATTCAATTAAATATTACATCATGTACAAATGCTACAGTATCGTATTTATACATTTTATCAATAGTTTTTATTTTCCAGACTAAAAAAAAGCTTTCCTTATTTTATAAATAAACACTTCACAAGGTTTATCTTGTTTTAACTTTATTAATTTTAAAATGGTATTATTGTTTTGTGATATTTATTACTTTTAAAAATTAGAATTTTGTATTATCACATGTTATAAATTTCGCGAGTTTTACTTACTTGTTACTTTTGTTTTACTCCTTACAACGTTCTCATTCTGAAACATTTCAATTATATGGGATGTATTATAATTTTACTGAGTAAATTTTTTCATTTATTTTGTAAGTCATTCCGATTCATTTTTACAGTCGATCACGCACGCTGAATTATTGGTTGGTTGTTATTAATGTCACACTGAAGCAAGATAAGAGCTACTGGTAACAGACTTCGTAATTTTGAATCATGGTCAAGCCACGAGGACGACATTTGAGTTTTGACACTGATTTATCCAGATTTCCTCACCATGCCAACACGAGTACTATAAGCCTAACTCCTCTACACGTCGGGCCTCAGGACTTGAACTCACCACTCTGTTGAAACAACGTTGACCCCAAATTCATGACCATAACCTTTTGCTTACCACAGTTGATTTCACAGTGTATGCGTATTTTAAAGGACCGAATAAAATATAAAACGTTCGCCGCAAATCATCTGTGTTTTTCTCGACGAACGCAGGGGCAGTTCGTAGTTCAGGGCAGGCCGATTTTTCTCCGCTCGTGAACCTCTAACTCAGGGGTTGAAAAACTCGTAGTGGTGGTGTGCCAAACCAATCCTTCAATATGATTCAGGATGCCAAACACATTTGGAAATATTTGAAATAATTGATTTTCTTCGAAATGCATGCAAAGTTAAGGAACAGAGGTCGAAATTGCAGATTTAGTGTTTAATTATATATTAATTTTGCATCATTTAAAGCTATTCATTAACATAACTAAGTAGGGGTGGGATATCCTCTGTCCGCCTAACGGTGGATTCCCCATTATACAAATTATACAACTGTTATACTCATTTTTAAAATTGAAATTTTCATGTATTATCGGGTTCTATGTTTTCAATATATTGTAAGCAGGGAAAAAATTAATTTCATAGAACTTGACGGAATATTGTCAGTACAGCCAAGTTTGCATCATTTTTGGCTACGGCAACCGTATGGATGCTTTTGGAAATAACGGAAGAAATCTATAACATTACGATCAATTATGCAAGTGAATTTTCCAGAAAGTGCTGAAGAGGGAGACCCCGTAGTCAAACAGTTCTTGTCACTCCTCTTCAGTTTAATTCAACTTTTTACGTCCCATTTTTACTAACTATACCTTACGTATAAATGAATTGATTATAGCATCATTAAAAACTTTCTGTATAATTAGAGAGAAAAACAAACAACATATAATATAACTATTCCTTCAACATAAATGAAAAATTAAAATTGAACATGTGTTATGTATTCTATACACATTTTAAACATATTTATTAAAATAAGAAATAAACAACATAAATTTCACTTTCCATAATTCTGAACGTTTTAGTTTAATAAGCTCCATTTCAAAATTATCAGCTTCCATCCTCTCAAAAATGACAAATTTGTAATGTAGTGTGGAGTATCATTGAGAAATTTACCTCGTGTTGAATCTGGTATGAATGCTAGTGGTTGCCAATGACTGCTCTGGCTCCTTCTAGTGACTAATGACTGTTGTTTGTATACGATTGGTTTGTTCCATTCCCATGGGTCGTTGGAATTTCTTTATAAAAATAACTACCCTCAACCATTCACAAATTTATCTCAAACGTATAAGCTCTTCTAGAACACGCTAGAAGAGGTTGATGAAAATATCTTACTTTCCCATTGCATATTACATGAGTCTTTTTATGATTTATCCAGATATTCCTCAATAGAGGAAAATTTCTTGTAAAAATGGGGAATTTTATATTTGGATTTCAATTATTATATTGACTGGTTTTAGTTTATATAATATGAATATAGTGAGAAAGAAAACTATAAAGTTGTGCAGGTATCAGTACTTGCAACATACTTACCGCTATTAAATAATGGTAAGCTGAATTACTGATTTACTGAAATATTGTTTTATGTATTTGTGACGGGCTCACGCGTCTTTTCATTAACATGTTTTTGGGTTCTTTTGAGGCACGAATTAATAGCAACTATTTTCCAACCAAAACCCAAGAAGTGAAACGTGAATAAAAGATGCAAATTAGAAAGCTTTTAAATATCAGAAATTAGAGTAAGCGATGTGGCAATTTGGGGAATGTGCGTGATTCAATTGTGAAGTGACAGCCAACAGAGGTTATCCCGAAGATAGAGCCATTAGGTCAAGGTGCATACCATTGCTCTCGAGTAAAGACAAAACTTCCTTAAGATTGGATCGGCGATCGGATTAAGGTAGGATTGACTATTTAATATTAGGACCTGAGATATTATTGGCATTGAGCTTAGGCAGGTTAGTTAATGATAGTGGTCCGAGTTATGTTATTTCGGTATTATTTATATTGTGTGTTTTGTCATCGTAGATTCTCTCACATATATTATTATCTAATCCGTTAGACGTTTAATTTTAAGTTCTTAATAAAGCCATATTAAGAACATAGAGACTTCTAGTTTTTTCGTTAATCCTACACCTCTAGCTCACGCAGATAATCAAAGAGAAGGGCAAGAGGGGCAATTTCACATATTGTGAAATTATTATTGTTGAGTTCTTGACTTATTTTTTTTATTTCGATATATATAGTTTTTGTCTCTTAACTTTTTATGGTTTTATTGATTAAAAATAGTTGTGACATTTAAATCACGTCCTTATTTCATAGGGATGTAGCTTTTATAAAACAAAATACTTAAAGATAAACATTTATGTTAAAATGTTAATTTTCCTTCATTCTATTAAATTAAATTTATATTCATTGAAACAATTAATTTCGAAATAGTTTAATTTTTGTGTATTTTATTAATTTATGCCTCATAAATAATTCTATCATAATATATGTTGATTTTAAGAAGGCATTAAAAAATAGTTACGTAATTTTTCCAGCTACAACGGACTCGTTTCATTAAAGCCCGCCACATAAATTATAAAACTTTCTCTGAAGATAATTTTAATAGAATGCGAAAATGAATTGATGGTTTAAAAAAAAGGAGCAACTAATTTGATTCCCATCCAGTGAATTGGAAAATTAAATGTCGGCAATCAAACCGATTTTAAAAGTTCCCGCGGGACGATTGCTTCAGAATTGAGGTTAAAATGTACTCTTCCTCTTTTCCCTTCATTAATTTTTCAATAAAGTTAGGATCATTTAAAAGTTTAGCTATATTGTAGATAATACGTTTCTCGAGAGAAATTCCAATTATTTCCAAGACGTTTTAATATCCTATGCCTTTGTTTGATTATCTCGTTGAAGAATATTCATATTTGAGATAAGAAGGAATAATTGAAAGAAAATATTTCAGAAAAAAGTATTCGATTTTTATTTTGCCTCTGATTCGGTCTTTTAAAAATTTCATTATCTTGTCCGATTTCATTTTTTCCTAGCATTATGTCCTCTTGGAAATTTAAAAGTTCTCTAGCCTTAAAATTAATTTTGATTTCAGAATCTATGCCAGAAAATAAACTATTTTCCATATTCTTGATTTATTTCAATTACTAATTGTATTTAATTTTTATATCGTTTTACCATATGCTTTTCTTTTGTAAGTTATTTGTTTTATGACCAGTCTGCTTTGATATGTTTTTTTAAAATATATTTACACTTTCGTTACATAAATTTTAAATATGTACTTACTCGAATCTAAGCCGCACTATTTTTCCACTGTTAATGCTACTGAAAATCGGGTGCGGCTTAGAATCGAAGGCAAAATATTTGTTGGAACAGGGAAATTGAGTTTCCACCCCTTTCAAAAGGAAAAATGTAACTATCCATTCTGGTTACTTGCATCGATGACTTATCCCATTCGGTAGTTAATCTTGAATATTCAATCTATCTTAAACATTGTCTGCTCATATTCATGAAACATTTTTTTTTTTTGTATACACTTTCTTTTAATCGCTTAAACATCAAGTTATTTGAAACAGCATCGAGACGAGTTCACTATGACCCAAGTATGAAAAGGGAGACACTTTTATAAGCAGAAAAAAAAACAGAAACGAAGCAGCGGCCAATAAAAATATGACACGGATGAAACAAATATACGTCGATAAAGTAAGCAAAATGATATAGTTTTTGCTTGCAAACGTTAAAGCAGTCTTTAATAATCCTTTTACATTATTCTATAATGCATTTTTTTTAAAAAATATTGCAAACAAATGCATTGAATTGCACGGATGTTGGAAAATGGCGACGACGGCACCAATAACGAAGTCAGCTGTGGGCAATGGAAGTGACGAATAATTTTCAAAACAATACTGATGGTTAGAGAATTGTAGACTTATGTATAATTGAAAGTTTTTTTAATTCTGGTAAAATAAATTAATTACTAACTTTTTATTATTTCTCAATCATTTTTCCAAAAACTTTCTTTAGATATCGATGACCTTTTTACACAATTTTTTAATTTTTTCTCAAAAACGTGTAGAGAGTTGAGAGCATGGCTTAGAATCGAAGCAGCATTTTTTCACAAAATCATGCTGAGAATTTGAGGTGCGGCTTAGCATCAATGGCGGCTTAGATTCGAATAAATACGGTATATAAATTTCAAGCATCTTGCTAAGTTTAGTTTTTTTCTTCAATTAATATATTTTAAGCGTATTTTAGATATTGTGTTCTTATAAAAATGTTTCAGTGTTTCTTCTATTCTTATATGTATAAATGTTCAGTGATTTATCACGCTTACAAAAAATGAATGATCCTTACTTTAACAATGAAGAACTATTAATATTTACATTATATTACATTTATTTATATTTATTAACAAAAAGAATAAATACAAAAAATATAATATAATATAAATGTATATAAAAATTCTTTATAACTTATTTATGTCAGAAACATATTTACGACTCAAAATTTGAGAAAAATAACAAAAATGAGCCTCTGATGGAAACAGAAAATAACGAAATGTAATTATGTGAAATAAAATGCACAAATTGCATCTGTCATTGAATCAATTTTTAAACTTAAATGCTAGCATGAAGTATTACTATTAGAATCAAAGACTATATAATGAGCCACAATATCTTCCACTCACTTACCTCCAATTCAATTAAACCCTCTCTCCTGTGATCTTTCTTCCAACGTTTTTCATTATTTATTATCTATCCTGTATACAATTTTTGAAGCCCAGTGGCTGAGTGGTAGTGCATCGCGCTTCCACACTACAGGTCCGAGGTTCAAACTCCGGGCTGGAAACGGTCTACTCATCCTTTCAGTGGGTCGATAAATGAGTACCAAGCTTACATGGACACTTAACACTGGAGCTTCGCTTCAGACTGACGGAACCTCTGCTCATGCACCTCAGGGCCCAAGATCACGTACACCGATATGGGCACAGTAGGCCTTGGCCCTCTTGGGCTGTTGCACCACTGAGTTAAGTTATACTGTTTTTAGTAGGAATATTATATAGAAAAGCTGGAAGTTGAAGTTTACTTTAGCTCGTGATTTATTTACATAATCTTCAGAAAATGAATATGAAATCACTGGATAAATGTAGAATTGACACAAAACAAACTAAAAATTCGTATGAAGTGATGTAATAATATAAGAAAGACTTTTACAGTAAAGTAGCAATCTATATTAATTTTTTTTAACTATCAATATTTCCTTGAAAAAAAGCACAGATTAAGTTTGAAGTTTTCCTTTCTATCGTGTGGTCATAGGCATGCGCACAATTTTTTTAAATAAATAGGAAAGACTGCATTTATTTTAAGATTTGATTTTTGCATTAAACTGCTAGTATTTGTGGTAGTGTATCGCTCTTCCACGCTACAGGTCCAGGGTTTAAATCCCGAGCTGGGCAAGGTCGACACAGCCTTTCATCCCTTCAGAGGGTCCATAAATGAGTACCAAGATTGGTTGGGAACTGAACGCAGGGGGTTTTGCGTCAAACTGACCACTTGACCAAATTATTTGCACATGCATTTAGCGCCTAAGGTCACGTAAACTGAGATAGGCACATTAGGCTTTGGTCCTCATGGGTTATTGCGCCACTGAGTCAGTTCAGTTCCTTGGAAGGAAGCCTTGGAATTTTAAAAAAAAGGAAGCTGAACTGAAGTAAATGCTTTAAAAGGAAACTATTTTAATCTTTAAGCAATTATTTTTTTAAAAATAAAAATACAAACAAAAGCGTGTTGTTTCAATTAAGTACAAACAAAATTGGTTTTGATAAAAATTTTATTTCTTCCTATACACAATCACGTTATACGACATAATGCGGGGGGGGGAGGGGATTTGTAGCTTAAAACAAATTAAATCAGAATTTTGCGTTTACAGAGGAGTGCTTTTCTAAGATTCACGGGAAATTGCTACGAACCCGTTTTCAAGATAAAAATATCCTCTCTTCCGCTCTTGAAAAGAGAAAAGAAAATTAACGTATTCATGCAACTTCTAGTTTTTTTTTTTTTAATTAGACATTTGCTTTAAATTTTATCAGATTTAACAAATATTTCAACATTTTATAAAAAGAGTTATCTTTCTGAAATAGATCGATTTCTTTCAACATTATTGATGTTTTATGAGTTTCTTTTGTTGTTAACATCATGTTGATAACGATTTCTTTACTTTGAAATTTTTTATGAAGACTTAATTTCTGTATTTGTATCATGTGTTAAATTACACCGATTGATTCGTGTCTATCTCCTTTTAATTTTTCTTCTTTTCAATCCATAATAATTTTAATTATTATTATTAATCCCATTACTAAAAAGTTTGAAAATTTTACTCATTTTAATTTTTGTCATACTTTGTATGGTTTAGTAAATATAGTTTTGATTTTGTTTTGGTTTGATTGAGCAATTGGCTTTGTGATTTACTTCTATATGTCTAATATGTACACCATGGGTATCAAATTCAAAGGCTAACTTATGCCAAATAAACAAGGTTTTACTTTAAGTGAGTCGCAAAAAAAGGCTAACTACATAAAGATAAGTTTATTTCGAATAATACACTGTAATAAGCATATACAAAAGAACAAGAAAATTTAAGGTTTGCGTCCTGACACTTGACATCTCTTCTCTGCTACTATCTTTCCTATTCTGGTATAAATTTGGATATTTTATTATATATTATTGTAACCCGATATACTGACAGGGTCCAGACACACACACAGAAAATGTTCATTGTGAGCCGCGAGTTTGACCCCCTTGACGTACACCACATAGCATACAAAGAATTTCTAAAATTTATTTCCTGAAAAAAATATATGTATATATAGCAAAAAGTTACATACTGTTCAAATACTGCCTGTATTTACCTATTTAATTATTCTTAATTTATATTGTACAAAGGTAAATATCAATAAAATATGAAATTTTTATTTTATTTTGTAAATAATCAAATATTTTTCTGAATTATGTTCAGAAGGGTAGGGACCACTGACATCAAATCAACTTTTGTTTTCCAAAAGTAAACCTCCATTTCCCTTAGTGTAATGGCATGGAGTGCTATATTTTACGACCACAAATGCCTTTAGTCATCCTGTGTGCATATTAACAGTTCAAGATATGTTGATATTTTGCAGTCGAACGTTTATGATATTCTTCCTGGCACCTCATCCTCGGCTATTTTCCAACATTAATGCCAAGCCCTTTACCGCTGGCATATTTCTACATTAGGTTCTTGCTTATGATATCCTTTGGTCACTAAACTTCAAACATATATTGGATATGGTAGTTTACTATATCTTCAGGTATTCCAAATTGCCACAGATCTGGAGCAACAAATGATAAATATCTGACAGAATGTATCGCAAGATGAGATTAGGAATCTTATCAATATTTACATCGACGTATATAAGCATCATCTCTGTCAGAGATTTTCACACCCATTCAACATTTGGACATTTAATGTGAAATTGCCAACCATTTGTATTACAGTTTTCAATATTTAGTCATTTCACTTTATGTATGGATTTTTTACGTTTTTATACTGAATAATGAAAGCAGACAATTTATTCATAGTGTTACGTTTTTCGTTTTTATTTGGAAGAGAATATACACCTCCTATGACGAGAATGGGGTAATTTTACAAACTTTTACTTTATATATTGATTTCGTTTAAATACAACGATCAAAAAATGAATTTTCAATAATTTATCGATAAATTTATAAATAGAAGCAAACTTTATTTTCTTTTGTTGACAATGTTCATTTCCTTACAAAAATGTTTTAAATCTACGAAAGTATTTAACCCCAAAGAGAGGTGTATGGACGACAACAAACTCCCATACAGTAAGCTGAAATAATAGGCAGTTGTTTTGATGAATATTATATTAGAAATTAAAACTGATTCAATTAATTATTAGCCACATGTCACTTTTAGTTACTTTAACGAGTAATGGAACTTTTACATTTTCAAACATTAAATCTCAGCAAGGTAATTATTTTCATTATCAAAATAATATTTAAAAAGTAATAAAACTCTGTTTATATATATATTTTTAAAGTAACCATTAAATCAGCATGTAAGCTTAATTTTGAAACATCAATTAAGATTTTAAGACTATAATGCATACCAATAAGCTCATTTTATTCAAGTTTAAATACGAAAAAAAAGTGACGTAGTGGTTATTCCGTAATTGCACTTTCTGAAAAGTAATTGTCACTTGTTTCAGGTTAACTAAAATATTAAAATCGGTTATCGCTGTGACTTTTAAGAGAAAAGAAAACCATCGCGACAAGCCTCTTTACAAAAAATCTTTTTTAAAAAATCTTATTATTCTTCGATGCATTTGACAGCAAGTTATGTTTCCTCTTGTTTCTTAAATTTTCCAAAGATTCTTATAAACATTAATCTTTTTCCCATTTGTTTTCTGTTTAAAGTAACCATTGAATACGTTATTATGATTTATTTATAATCTTTTAAATAGCTTTTGAATGCTTAAAATAGATAAAGCATGTGTCAAAAATAGCTTCACACTCAAATTTAGTTAAGCAAACACTTTATGAATCAGCAAATGGATTTATTCAGCAAAGAATATAAAAGGGAAGAAAGTAACGAAAAGCGTGTTTCGCTAAAGTAAGAGTATATAAATATAAATAATGATTAAAATTGAAATATTATGCCGTGGGGAAAATAATTAGTTATAAAATTGACAATTCATGAATATGATTTTTGGTTCTTTATTTAGAAATTTAAGAAATGAAAAGAATTGCATTTTTAGCTGAATTTGAAGATAATGATATAATTACAAGAAAATTATTTACTATAATCATTTTCACGCTTACATAAAAATTTAAATTTAAATTGTTGTTAAAAACAAGTAATATAAAAAAATAATTAAGTCTCAATTCCTATTTAGATCAACAAAGAAGAATTTTATTTTAGCTAATTTTTATTAAATAGTTACAATTAATATAAATATGTATATATATATATATATAACAGAATCACAACATTAAGTGGCAATTAATTTTTATTCATTATCATTAAAGTATCGTATTGTCATACAAAACAATCGTGTATATAAAATTTCAGTTTAACCGAATGCTTTAAAACGTGAGAAAAAAACCTTTTCAAGTTTTGACACAAGTCGCCAAAAATGATGCCAACGTGACTGTATTTGTAACTCTTTAAATAATTAGTTTTAATCAATTAATTTTTTTAATTATAGTTACACTACTGTATTGTCATCCAAAATAATCATGTATATAAAATTTCAGCTCAATTGAGCGATTTAAAATATTTTTTTTAACGATTGAAAATTTTACTAAAAAGGGAAGGGCACGACTAAGGAAATTCATTTAGGATCGAGACTTGGTGTAATAGTAGTACTCTTTTAGGGTGTTAACCCCTCATTGTAATTCCGTCGAATGGCCAATCAATTCAGAGAAATCAGCCTTCGAAATTCATGCTTAGCTTTTATAAAATTAAATTTTAATTTTCCGCATCGAGTTCGTAGCTTGATTGGTAAGTCGTCTGCTTTCTATGCTGGAGGTTAGGGTTCGATTCCAAGCGATCAACTTTTTTTCTTCAATTCATTTAATTATTTTTTTAAATTAAATAAATTTATTTATGAAATTTTTATTAAATATTAAATGATATCTTTTGTAATTATTTTTAATTTTACAAAATAAAGAAAATTTAAAATATATAACTTAATCTTTTACTAGTAAAATTATTAAAAATTATTATTAATTAAAAATATTAAAAATAGTTATTCAATAAAAATATTTAAAATAATTAGTAATGAATATTATTAATAATTAAAATTAGTAAATTATTATTTATTAAAATTTATTAATCACTATTTGTACTAATTAATTAATACTTATTATAATTAATCAATCACTATTTATATACTAATTAATTAATACTTATTATAATTAATCAATCACTATATATACTAATTAATTAATTACTATTTATTATGATTAATTAATTACTATTTATTATAATTAATTAATTATTATTAAGCATTAGTGTGTTAATAAGAAATATTATTAATTTATTATTAAAATTATTGTTTATTATTAAAATTATGGTTTATCATTGAAATTATTATTAATTTATTATTAAAATTATTGTTTATTATTAAAATTATGATTTATTATTGAAATTATTATTAATTTGTTATAGAAATTATTTAAATAAATTTATTAAAATTATTTAAATAAACTTTTTGAAATTAAATAAATTTATTTGAAAAGGACTTATTAAGTATTTTATAAAATTGTAAAATAATTAATTTAATAACATATAAAAAAGACATATTTTCTTATTATATTAATTATAAAATAATTAATTTAATAATAATATATTTTATACATTATTTTGTATGATATATAATATTTTATTTATAGTATATTGTATTTCACATTATAAAACTATTTGCAAATAATTTTTTTTGTAAAAAAAAATATCATTTAATATTTATTATATATTTTGTTATTAATACTATTTATTGATATAAAATATATTTATAAAATTTTTAATATAATTATTTATATAATCAAAGTAATTTTTTTATTTTATAAAATACTATATAAATTACAAAAAATACCATTTAATGTTTAATAAACCTTTCATAAATAAATTTATTTAATTAAAAAAAAATAATTAAATGAATTGATTAAAAAAAGTTGATCGCGTGGAATCGAACCCTAACCTCCAGCATAGAAAGCAGACAATTTACCAATCAAGCTACGAACTCGTTGGGAAAATAAAAATTTAATTGTATAAAAGCTAAGCATGAATTTCGAAGGCTTATTTCTCCGAATTGACTGGCCATTCGACGGAATTACATTGAGGGGTGAACACCCTAAAAGAGTACTACTATTACACCAAGTCTCGATCCCAAATGAATTTCCTTAGTCGTGCCCTCTCCTTGTAAGATAAATAAATAAATAAATAGAGAGTGCGAGCAATGGTAGGAATTGAAATGAAGCTAAATTTGAAAACAGAAGGGTTATCTATTGGTTGTTGGCTTACGTTTGGAGTCCTTTATTTTATTAAGATAGAAATACTTAATTGTTTTACATTTTTAATTTCACTTTTATACACAATAGCTAAAAATACAATTAGAAATAATCTATACATGTTTAAAACTATTTCTAAAAATTTTGATCACATTTGGATATTCTTGAGAGCTTCTTTTCGAAAGATATTCTGTGTTTTTTTAGAAGAATTGCTGCAACACAATATATTTCAAGGACATGAATTAAAAATTTAAAGTTATTTCCATTGAATTAAAAGATACTCTACCAACAGAGGCTGCAAACTAAAAATTTTCATTTTTCTTGTTATTCAGTTATTCAATACATTTAGAGAAAAATCAAACTAAAATTTCTTTAAAAAAGATATAATTTCTTATAGCGTTTGAACATCCATTGGGTAATACTATTAAGAATATTTGTGCAAAATTCCATGCATAAACCTTTTGTGTTCTGGAGGTATCACATTTTTAACTTTACAAAAAATATAAATTTGAGAAAAATGCATACTTTTAAAAAATTATTAAAAGTTTGTTTGGGCACAGTTGCAATGATATTTTAACACTAACGATATTTTTTAGTTTTTGCTCAATTAAAGGTAGCTTTAGAAAGCTAATTATTCGAATTTTAAGATAAGAAAATAAAGTGTGATGTGATAAGTGACAATTATGGTATTTTTAACATAGCTGGATGCATTAAAAATTGCTTATGTAGAAATGTATGGAAATATATGAAAAGTGTAAAAATCTTAATTCTAGTCATTTTCTTTGTTTGATTTAAGTTTTGCAGATAGTACTTTGAAAATACTTTTTCCAACTTTTTTCAACTTAAATTATTTGAAAGTTAGGGGATTCTTAAAAATATTTAAGCATTTCTTGTGTAATTGAGTACTTTTTGGTACAATCTGTATTCCAGTAGTGTTTTATCTTCTCTTTCAAACTATATGTATCATACAGGCCTATCCTGATAAAATTAACCCTTAACTTCGCAATTTTTTAAATTTCTATGTGAAAAAATTAAATCAGCTAGTTCTTAAGTAATAATTAAAGGGGAAAATATGGGAAAAAAATTAAGCAGTTTTAAATTGAATTTCAGTCATTTTTTTGTTTGTTACAGAAGTGCAACATTGCGCAGTAGTGCTGTAAATTACAAAACTTTTTGTATATGAGGATTTTATTATTCATCATAAAATGTTTAAATTTCTTACCTGGCAGTTTATTTCGTCATAAAATAAGTGGAAGCATAAAATATAACGGATTCTTTTTATAGCAAAAACACAGTTCTTGAGGCATCAGAGATTTTTATAATTGTTGTGATTTCTGGAAAAAATGTACTTTCATCTAGAGACAAAATTAGCATGTATTTCGTTGCAGTAATCTTTTTTTTCTCAGATAAGTGATTTGTAGGTAATTAAAAAATATTTGTGTATGTGTGTGAATCTGTTAAATTAAAATAAACCGTAAGTTGAAGAAATGCAACAAAGCGAAGTTAAGACTTAAAACATTAAACACTGAAGTAAAATAATGTATATGTGTTACCTTTAAAGTGGGAAATCCTTTATTTCACGAACTAACCAGAAAAGTCAATTAAAGTATGTAAAATTATTGAATTCTATGATTGAACTGAGGTATATTCTACAGAATAATGATTACTTGATCGTTAAAGTATGAAATACGGCACGAAAGAGTTCTTTGAAAAAACCAGTTCTAGTCCTCCAGTTATAGCTGCTTTGTAATGACGCGTGTGTGTGTACGCTGCATTCCGTCATTTTATGACACAGAATTTAGACGATGTAAATATGTTAGCTTTTTACATTTTGGGTTATTAAAAAATATTTTTGCAACCTGTTTTCAAGCAATGAATTCTTCAGGAATGGGAGACCAACCAGTAAATATGAAGGATTTAATGCAAGACAGATTTGAATTTTTATTAAATAAGCTTGGGACAAAGAAAAACAGTCCTGCAATTATTCGTGAAAAATTATTAACTTTGATAGCAGAAGTAAAGATGCACAGAAGCACAGAAAAAAAGTACTATGTGACTATAGGTTACTCCAGCATTATGATATCCTTAAAGTTTATAAAGTGCAGACAAGTTAATTGTGCCAGTAGCCGATCCAAAACCTAATGGGATATTTTATTGCTCAAGTGACATGCTCTTTGATATTTTATATAAACACATGTTTCTATTGGACATGATGGTAGAAACCGCATGATCAAAGAAGGGAATCATCGATATAAAAACTTTACTCAGAATGATATAAAGCTGTTTTTGAGTGTTTGTGAACCTTGTCAACAAAAACGAAATATAGGAAAGAAAGGCATTGTGGTTAAGCTCATAATGTTTCCACGTCTGAATTCAAGATGTTAAGTAGATCTAATGGATTTAAAGTCTTATCGTGATGGAAAAAGTAAATTTATTTTAGTTTACCTGGATCATTTGATGAAGTTTGTGGTTTTAAGACCTCTCTAATCAAAAAGAGCGGAAGATTTCGCAATACATTTCCTCGATATATTTTTATTCTTTGGTGCCCCATATATGTTCTGCAATCCGACAATGGAAGGGAGTTCTGCAATAAACTTATAGATGACTTGAAAAAAATCTTGGCGGAATTTAAGATCGTGCATGGCAAGCAAAGAGATAGTCAGCGTTGAGAGGGCCAATCAAGACGTGAAAAACATGTTAACAGCTTGGTTGCCAGATTTGAAACCAAGGCCTTTGCATGGCTTTAAATTTATTGAAAAATAGCGTACTTCATTCTGGTATAAAGAGCGAGTCTATGTTTGGCTGTCCTCCTAGAGTTGGACTATCCACAACTCCTATTCTAAGAGA
Source organism: Trichonephila inaurata madagascariensis (assembly GCA_019973955.1). Classification (NCBI taxonomy): domain Eukaryota; kingdom Metazoa; phylum Arthropoda; class Arachnida; order Araneae; family Nephilidae; genus Trichonephila; species Trichonephila inaurata. Next base: position 20,806 of record BMAV01007908.1, read on the forward strand.
TGTGTTTGATGTAGTAGAGGTGAAAATTCCTTAACAGTTCTAACTGCATGTTCCGAAAGTAAAGATGATGCTGTTTTTGCCAAAGAAGCATCTTTGAATGAAACTTTAGAAATGTCTTTCCAGCGTTATAAAAATATACCTCCGAATAACACTGTAAGATTGCGTGTCGTGTGTTTAAAAAATTACAAAGACACCTTATGTTACTGCAAATGCGAGAAGCCGACCCATGTTTCATGATCAGAAGCCTGTTACACGAAAGATAACATTGAATTGTGAAAGTCTGTAGCTTATGTCAAAATAAAATAAATACTGAGAAAAAAAGTCAAAGAGCTAAAAGTGTTTGGAAATTCAAGTTATGAAAATGAAATTATTATCTATCAAATCTTGTTTTGAGGCAACTGTAGGCGCTACAATTCGTGTTTCAGTTCCTGAAGTTCATAGAGGAAGATGAGACACTAGATGGGTGTTTTTTAGCTGCCGTTATGGAAAATACTGGGGAAAGATTTTCCCGATTAGAGAGAGGAACAAGAGATGGCCAAACAAAACAATTGTACTCTAGATCTTAGTTCAGTATATGTCAGCGAGAATTAATTTCCATTGAAGAAGTTCCAAATACTGACAAAAGGCTTCGATCTGTTGCAGCAGCTCAAAGTTGCGGCACTGGACAAGGATTTAAAAAGTGCTCGAGTAAAAAATATGTAATAGTAAGAAGTGTGGTTGTTTCAAAAATTGTATGCAATGCAATTCAAAGTTTCATCCCAGCATTCTTTGCTTTAATAAATAATTAAAAGTAAAATAAAGGTATTTATAATAAAAGTTAAATTAATGTTTTGTTACATTTATGTTTGAAAAGTTTACACAATGTTTTTATGAAGTTACAGTTTTTTTTCCCAGCATGTATTTTTCCGATAATATTAAGAAACAGAGACGTTCTTACCCTTCAAAAAATCGATTTTTCAATTTTCATCTTAAAAAAAAAGTAGAATTAATGCTGATTCCAAAAATGTATAACATATATAGGTTTAAAGCTTAATAACCAAGTAATTGCGGTTTTAAAATGTAAGCAACAGCTGTCACGCCTGTTGTTTACGTTATCGCACGTCAACTGCCACGCCCATTTTACAGCTGACCGAAGCATGTTTCTATGTAGATTAAGTGATATAAAAACACCAATCTGATTTATTTTTTTTTATTCTTGTGGTTTGAAAAGGATTATAACTACTGAACTCAATCTTGTTTATACCCAAGCTGTGTGTGCAATTTTTAAAAACATTTTGCTTTCTCGTGCTTGAGTTACAAACACGTGAGTTACAATTTCGTATTTTGACGCTAATTTACTTTTTTTTGTTTACATTCAATTTGTTTGCAATTTGCGAGAATTTTAAACATTTGAAATGCCTCCGAACAAAAAGTTTGGGCAAGTTAAACGTCGTTTAATTCGTAAAAACACTTCAGTAAATGCTGAGGTGAACGAGTTGATGTCAGTGCATCTAAAAAAATTGAGAAGAGTGAAGTATCTTTTTAAGGACTATGAAGATAATTTTTCAGTTGAAACTCAAAGCAGGTATGTCATTATTGACTTAAATATGCTCAATGATATTTTCAACAATATTGCAAAATGCAGATATTGTGATAGATCTTTCTGCTTTGATGTTGCTGAAAATAAAGTAGTCGAAAAGGCCCTTGCTACCAGTGTGTCCAGCAACTTGCAAGTATTGTGGTTCTGGTCATTCTTCAATGATTTCCCAAATACCATGTCAGATGAATATGAAGTAAATTTGGGGGTTTGTTTATGGCTTGAGGTGCATTGAATTGGCAAAAGTGCAGCTCAGATTTTTTGTGCACTGATGAACTTACCTCCCCCCTCCAGCTAAATTTGAAAGACTGATACCCAATTTTAAAGCGTTGGAAACTGTTTCATCTCGTTCAATGGTTAACAGCGTTAATGAAGCTGTCATTGAAAATGAACACAGTAAGAACATAGCAATTGCTCTTGATGGGACCTGGCAGAAAAGAGGACACTCTTCGAAGAAAGGCGTTGTAACTGCAACTTCTCTCGATAATGGAAAAGTTATTGTTTTTTGAGTGCCTATCAAAATATTGCTTTGAATGCAAAAATACGAACAAAACCTGTGATAATTGCCAGTTAAACTATCACGGATTTAGTGCGGGAATGGAGAGTGAAGGAGCATTGCGGATTTTCAGTCGCTCCTTACCAAATTACAATGTTCGGTATGTTAAGTACCTTGGAGATGGAGATTCGAAGGGGTTCCTAAAAGTTCAAGAATCAAACATATACGGTGATGAATTTCCTGTTGAAAAACTAGAGTGCATCGGCCACGTCCAAAAAAGGATGGGAGCAAGACTGAGAGCCCTAAAGAACAATTTAAAATCCACCAAGCTGTCAGACAACAAACCAATATCTGGACGAGGAAGGCTGACTGATGCAGAAATTCTTCTGCTGCAAAAATATTATGGCCTAGCCATAAGAAGAAATGTTGAAAATCAGTCGCAGATATGTCCAAGCCATCTGGGCAATATATTTCCATAAACTGTCGACAGATGAAAATCCGCAACATGCTTTGTGCCCTATGGGAGAAGAAAGTTGGTGCGGGTACAATAAAAGCATTGTATCAGGTGAAAAATACACCCCAAAACATTCCCTCCCAGAAGAGTTCTTTTTTAAAAATTAAAAACTTTTAGAGACTCAACTGCAAAAGAACTGTTATTAAAATGTTTGCATGGCCAAACTCAGAACCCAACGAAAGCTTTAATAACTGTGTGTGGAATCGTGTGCCGAAAACACATTTGTGAGCAAAGAACTTTGCAAATGGGTGTTATGGACGCAGTTATATGCTTCAATGAAGGTGCATACGCAAGGACAGAAGTATTAAAAGCATTAAAAATCAATCCAGGCATCAACACTTGTGAAGGCCTTCGCAAAATTGACTACGTCAGAATTTGTGAAGCTGAGATGCTGTTCTAAAACACCAAGAAGCCAAAAACAATAAAAGGCAAATTAAAAGGAAGCAGGATGCTTTAGAACAGTCAATGCAAGATGAGTACAATGCTGGAAAATTTTAAAATAGAAATCTTAGGTAAGTGCATCATTTTATTTAGTTTTTTCAATTTTCTCGAAATGTGTTTTTTCGGTTTTTTAGGTACATGTGTAGAAAAATCTATTTGTTATATTTTAATGAAACTTGGTATGAGCCTTTGTGTCATGACAATGTATTTAATGCTACTAATTTTATTTCTGAAATGTTAATATTTTTACTTTTATTGCTCAATTTCTAAAAAAAAAGCCATTTTTATCAAAATTTGAAAAAGTCAAAATTCAAAAATTTTTAAAAAAAATTCTGTGCAAGGAAATATAAAAAGAACTATTACATTTAAATAAAGGTACAATTTTATAACTAAAACAGCATGTTTTTGGGGTTATATTTATAAAAGGAAAGATACATGTACCTAAAGAGCACCATGTATCCGAAAACTTTTTTTTGGTGTGTACTTTTTCGAATCGTTATATTTCTTAAAATATTTTATATATTTAATAATTTTATGTTGTAGTATAAAGAAAAATATATATATTGTATGACAAAATTTTTTATTTTAAATCTTTTTTGTTTTTTTAAAATAATGTTTTTCAATCCAAATTTTTTCCTTATTTTGTGTCATCGAGAACGTCCCGGTTCCCTTAAATAATTTCTGCGACATATTCTTTTCTTTTATCCTTTCTGTTTAACTATAATGTTAGCAATAGGAACAATAATAAACTATATCATCTGCTTTTCCTTATTATTTATGATCCATTAATTTGTAAAATAAATTCTCTCTCGATATTGTTTATTTTTCACTTTAGTGGTCTACCATTAGTTATTTCATAGAATAACTAATTACTTCATAAAATAAGTAGTTATTTCATAGAATAACTAGTTATTTCAAAGAACAACTAGTTATTTCAAAGAATAACTAGTTATTTCAAGGAATAACTAGTTATTTCAAAGAATAACTAGCTATTTCATAGAATAACTAGGTGAAGTATAACATTTTTCTTCTGTTATATATTTTAACTTACTGTCAAGTTATTTTATGAAATAACTAGTTATTTTATAGAATAACTAGGTAAAAAATATGAAAGTTTTAATCTTATGTACTTTAACTTACTGTCTAGTTATTTCATAAAAAATACTTATAGTTATTCTCTGAAATATAACTGAATTATACTTTTAACTGTAATACATACATACGTGTGTATGTGTTTGTGTGAATTTGTATATTTGTTTACTTATCACAAAAATCATATGTGAAATAATGTAATTTGAACTATCATGATACGTGTAGTTCATTAAAATATTAGTAGCTGTTTTTCAACGGAGTTTTCTTTAGTGGAATTCATTAAATTTTTTTTCAATGGAAAGATGTACGAAATCATGTCTAAATCTGAATTCCCACATTGATACAATTTATAGTTGCAAACGAGTAGCATCTAAGATGAATTCAACTGTTGTCAACGTTTCCTCTCAATTTCGAAAATGGACGAAGCATGTACAATCCGATACAACTAGAATGTTACTAATATCATGAGTAGTCATTCATGTACCCCTTCAAAATGAACCCTATTTTAATGACCCCTCAAAGGTATTTCTGTGTTGCCGTTATCATTATCTCTAATGATAGTTTGAAAGGCATATTTGTATGCATTTATAGTTCCTAGTGTATTCTCCTGGTACATTCAAATAGTACATTTTCATGGTTTTACATTTAAAAACTATCGCTTGTTATATAATAGTTTTTCCTTTCAAATTCGGAGTTTATTGTTCTATGAGTATATTAGAACGTTTCTTTTAAATGTTGGATGACGATTCCTTCTGCGGTTTATAAAAAGGAAATATAAATGTTCCTCTCTCACTTGATTTAAAATTTCTAGCAAATTACTAAATTGTGTAATCGTAAATAGCATTAAGGTATCCGACTACGTTCGGAACCATGAATTTAAAAAAGCGTATAAATGGATAATGTTCGTGATATTTAGTTTCACTTAGATTAGAAAACACGTACAAAATTGTTTTAAGGTCATTTTGACAAAAAAAATTGTTTAAATACAATATTTTGGAAAAAAAATTAACTTAGAATAACCTATTTTCAAAATGTTCTCCTTTTATAAAAAATGCTTCTAAAATAATAATATTTTGTGTGTGTGTGTGTGCTTATGTAAAGTAAAGACTTCTCCAGAGAGTCTGAACTATGATTTTTGAAAAATTCACATTTTCATAGTTACAACCAATTGAAATAATTATCGCCGTTTTTTTCTTAAAATGTATTCCCTCTGTGTTGTCGTAAAACATGGATAAAATCATTTCTAAGTTATATATTTCACAAATTCTAGTTGAACCTCTATACAGAGGTCTGAGCTATATACAGGAACAATATTATTATAATAGAAGCATTTTTCGCAAAAGGAGAATATTTTGAAGATTGGTCTTTCTATATTCATTTTTTGTCAAAATATTGTACTTAAATAATTTTTTATTGTAATATTGTACTTAAATAATTTTTTATTGTAATATTATTCTTAAAACAATTTTCTATACATTTTCTAATCTAAGTGACACTAAATATCATAAATTCTATCCATTTATACGCTTTTGTAAAATCACGGTTCCTAACGTAGTCGGATACGTTAATAAGGGTAGTAAAAGTAATGTAAATATTTTTAATAGTATAATTTTTTAAAAATATAGAGCAATATCAGATCTTTCACCGTGAGGTGGTCCTAAGTGTATTTGTTTTTCTTTTTTCATTGTTCTTTCTTTGCTCTAATCTATTGTACCAAACAGGTATTGATTTTATTGAAGAAAAATTTCTTGTTAGACTCATTTGATAAGAAAGAGCGAGAGAAAAAGAGAGAACGGCTACCAGAGAGTAAGAAAAAAGCAACATAATTGTCTTCCTTCAAAATTGTTTTTCTATCATCCTATTAGAGTCATTTAAAGTACTAAAGAGATATATACAAAATAAATGAATAATTAACTTATAATTAGTTTCTGAATTACGTTTCATATTGAAAACATTACATACGGTGAATCAAAGCAATTTATGTAAAAACATTTATTTCAAGATTATGGCATGTGTGTGAATATTGCTAATATAACTAAAGAGAACTTAACTCGTAGAAAAGATCTCGTTATATAACACTAAAAACTTGAAAATTGAATTTAAAAAATTATTTTAGTCAAATTCTTGAAAAAGGCATCATGAAAAGGTAAATAAAAAGTATATTCATTTTTTTAATAAACATCATAGTTTAAGTGACGCACATTCATCTTGGACATTTATATTCTTTAAAAATAGCCTCTAGATTTAGAACGTACAGTTTTGGGG
>BMAV01007909.1:0-19285 GCA_019973955.1 Trichonephila inaurata madagascariensis
TTCCCATTTTATTTTTTTTCCGGGAGAGTATAAAAATCTCTTTTATTCTTTTATATGATTAAATTATCCCATTTTAAGTAAGGTTTGAATTATATTGTATGTTTTTGGTAATAGTAGTATAAGATGAATGGTATTAAAAAATTTTAAAAATAGTTTTAAACTAAATTTTTTTTTTATTTAAAACCTTTTTTTTTTTATTGAAAGCTTTCTTAAATTAAAAACCATAGCCCTGTATTTTCAAAATTTAATTTTGTTAGAAATATAAATTGTTAAAATTTAATCAAATATATTTATTAAAAACAAGACATATTGTGTGAAAAAACTTTAAAAAATTTAAAATAACCCCACGGGGGAGCAAATAAATAAATAAATAAAAAAAAAAAAAACCCAATTTTTGAGGGTGAATCAGAAAATAAACCCCTGTCGACTGTGGTAGGTTGTGTAGAAATAAAATATAGAATGAGACATTAAAGATAAAAATAACTTTTTTTTTCCCACATAAGTACCAAGTGCACTGAGACATTTGTCATACCTTCTGATAGCTTAAAAACCTTCAGATAAAACAAAGAGCTTTGCATACGGAAAGCTTAAACGGCGTTTGACTTCAGCTTTTTCGGGTCCTTTCGGTGGTTCTTCTTCAAAGACGGAACATATAACAGTGTTAGTGGAATCGGACTGTATGGCGGGTGGTGTTCCGTTCCCAAACCCAAAAGGTTCCAAAGGGTTTTTTACTTTGCCGTCTCCGATTATGGTCTGCATTGTCTTCAACAACAGAACGTTAGATCAAAAACCCAACCACTCTTTTCCGAACCCATCAGCGATCGCTGACCTCTATCAATGGGTTTGATTTTGCCTTTCATCTACTGTCCGTGTTTGCCCTAGCCTTTAAACCCCTTCTTCCGTATGCAAAACCCCAGATTTTTCCTGGAGGGTTTTTTAAAACAAGCGGTATGACAAATTTTTAATGTACTTTACTTATGAAAAAAATAAAGTTATTACTTTTAATGTTCTTATTCTATGTTTGACTTTCATACCAACTCTATCACAGTAGACGGGGAAAATTTTTTTTCTCACCCCAATTTTGGCAGAAGTATAACTTCGATGAAAAAAAAGTTTTAAATATTAGTAAATTACTATTTAATGCCTTTAGAAAGCCGAATCCAAAAATTTAAATTTCCTTTCCCAAAAAAGCTCTTGTGTTGCCTCGGGTATTGGGCGTTTGAAACAATCAATCAATCAGTTAGTCAGAGCTACAGAATTTTTAAATCAGGTTAATTTTTTAAATCTTGGACGAATTTTATTTAAACCCTCAGATGATCTGTCTTAAAATTCTTTCGTAAATATACGATGAAAATAAATACGTTGTTTAACCCCGAGATTTACAAAAAACATTCTTTTCCCTTTCTAAATGAAATTGAAATTTTTTTAAAATTTTATTCCAATATTTTGTTTTCCCAAAAAAAAAAGAAATATTTTTTTTTTCCTTTTACCTTTTTATGAAAGGTTTCCATTCTTATTTTTTTTTTGGGGGGCTCCCCAGGGCTAACAAAAATGTGAGTCCTCATATACGCCTTCCTTTAACATGAAGGATCAAAAGGTTTAATATCGAAAAGAAATTGAGAATAAAAGCTAAAAAATGTTAAAATTTAAAAGAAAAAAAAATCATATTTCTTACGATTTTTTTTTGAAAATCAAATATTTTGAGAATATTAATTATTGGAGAGAGTTTAGCTGTATATTACTGCCCCACTTCAGAATCTGTTTTTAGATATTTTCTATTTAGAAAGAAACATGGGGTTGGTTATCAAAATAATGGAAATACCTGTGCGAATGGTGACATTTTTGAATGCGCTTTGCAAGCAAAAAAATACAAAAATTTTGAATTTTTATTATAAACGGGAAATATATATACAAGGTGATCCCGAATTCATAGTACAAATTTAAAAAACGGTCTTCTGAAACTTTGAATTTTTGCGACCCAAATATTCAATTATAATTTTTTATCGCACTCCCCCCCCATACAATAACAATGTTATAATTCAATAAAAAAAAGAAACTTTTCCCCTAAAACTCTACAATACTTTTTTTTAACCTCTTTAAATTTCTACCGACTTTTATAAACGTCTCTCCAGCCAAAGCATTAATTGTCCATGACGTATATATACGTCTTTCAAAAATAAATTTTTTTGTGCCCCCCATACATAGTTTTTTTGAAGGCCTTAGAACGCATTAAAAAAGGGCCTTGGCGGGGTTTGGAAAAGGGTTTACTTATTTCAGAGCATTTGCTTATTTATTCCTTTTGTCCCCCAATACCCCTCACACACGCTCCCTTTCCCTGGAAAACGATGGCATTGGGGAGCCCAATCATAACTTTTTTATCCCCTTTAAGGGATTAGTAAAACCAAAAAAAACTATCAAGACGGGGTGTTAATTTTTTTATATAACTTTGTTTGACAGGCCCATGGGGGAAAAAGGGGTAACGGAGGGCTTTGGGGCCTTCCTGCAAAGTCATTGGGGAAATTTTTTTAAATTGGGTTTTTTCAAAGGAAGGTTGCCGGGGGTCAATCAGGCTTTGGACCCCCCCTTTAACCCTGGGGCCCCCGAAGCGTTTGGGGGACTTGGGACCACTGCCCATGAGGTCACTGGTAATTATTAAACTTTTTAACTTACTTTGTTAAATTTATGTAAAAAAACGTTGTGCAGTACTGATACATTTACATGTGTATTTTTTTAGTGTAAATGTGTTTTTTATTTTTTTTATTTTAAATTTATTTTTTTTGTTTACTCTCAGTAAATTAATATTTTTAAAAAAAGTTTTTTTTTGTTTTCCCACTTTTTTTATGCTTTTGCGCCCCCTTGGAATTTTTATCCCCGCCCCAGGGGGGGCGCCCCGGGGAAAAAAGCGGCTTGGGTAGATATGGGGCATTGTAACAATCATATATTGTTTAAAAAATATGAGCCAAATGACGGTTTAAATACAAACACAAAAATAAGAGACGAAAGGGAAAAAGACGAGTGTTTATTGAAAGCGTCGTTGCAAAGGTAATGTTTCAAATCTGTTCATAACTGTTCAAAGGGGCTATGAAGTCCAGCTAAAAAACACTTTGCTGCACCCCCACTGGCAGTCGGAGGTCTGTCTGTTTAAAACTTTGAACTCACTGAAAAAGGAAGAGGTGTAAACGATTTTTTTAAAATACAAACAATCTGATGACACACACTTATGTGACCAGAACATGTTTTGATATATTATATATCCTATACTTTAAAAATATACTATACTATATTACTATTCAATATTTTATTTTCAATAATGCATATTTTGGGGTTTTGCTCAATACGACTTTAACCTCTTGAATGTTCTCGGGTATATCATCCGCTCAGCTTAAGTTTTTTTCCCCTGGACATATATTTCTTTTTCCGAAGTATGATTTTTTCCCCATTTTTCCCAAAAATTTATTCCTAAGGCTTGAGAGCTGAAAAAAGTTTTGAATGTTTGCAAAGGGTTTCTTATTTATTCCTTTTTTTCCCCCAATACATTAGATACGGGGAAAACGGTGGTACTGGGGTGTAAATCACGTATCCTCTTTAAACGACAGTTAAGGGATTAGTAATAAACCGTACAAATGATCAAGATTAAAAATTTTTTTGAATATTTTTTTTATTTTTCGCCCCGGGGGGAAAAAAAGGTAATTAAAATTTTGTTTTTAACTTAGGGGGATTAAAATTAATTATAAAATACATTGCACAATACTGATACATTTATGAGTGTATTCGATCAGTATAAATATGTATTTATTTCTTATTACGTCAGAATGTATTTTTTTTGTTTACTTTCAGTGGATTATAATTTTTTTAAAAACAATCTTTTGTTTTCGACTTTTCAATATGTTCCTGCCCCTCCCCTCGTAGAGTTATCACACCCTCCTAGGGGACACGTCCCACAGTTTGAGAAACGCTGCTATACAATAAATAATTGTTACAATGTCCTGTACCTACCCTTAAAATTTGTGCCATGAATTCGGAACCACCCTGTATTCAGAGGCTTTATTTAACTTTTCCCAAGTCTTGGATTTTTCAAAAAGGGAAGACCTCAGACCTCTAGGTTTTTAAAGAGGCCTTTTTGGGAGCCGTCTAGCTGGAAAATTAATCGGGGAAAAATCCCAACTTTTGGTGTATCTAAGATGTTAAATTGACGAACACCAGCACGCTGGGAAAACAAATGCGGTCAAATTAGAAGCTCAGTGAAAGAAACCTACGGGTATTTTAGCAGAATCTAATGACTAAAAAGCGAACAACTGCAGCAAAACTGTCCGCTGAGCTCAATCAGCATCTGGATTCTCCAATATTAATGATTACAGTCAGAGGGACCTTATAAGCAAAATTTGGCGACAGAAATTTTCAAGCCCTTTTCAAAAATTTTTAATACCAAACGTCGTCTACAATGGTGTCACATTCCCAAATTCTAGTTTATTGAGAAGTGGAAGAAAGTAATAGGGCCTGAAGAAAAAAAAAATCTTCCTCACTTTTCTCTTCAACAGGACGGGTGCAACCGACTGGTAGAAGGATACCTGCGCAAGTGTGTATGATCATGATTGTCTCTTTCCAACTGTCGTCAAGCATAGAGGTAGATCCGCCATGATATGGGCAGCCGTGTCGTGGTTTTTTTTCTCTGTTAGACTTATTGTAACCCTGAAAAGAAGAATTACGAGGGAGAAGTATAGAGGAATTTTAGCTGACCAGGTCCATCCTAAGATGCAAACTTTGTTTCCTTGAGGACATAGAATTTTCCAGAATGATAATGCACCTATCCATGCAGCGGAGTTGTTCAATCAGGGTTTGATGAACACTAGGATAAAGTTAAACATTTAGCTTGGCCCACACAGTCACCCGACCTCAATATAATTGCACCGTTATCGTTTCAAGCGTTCAATACAGAATTGATATCCTCCAGCGGCATCTCGCCCGGGACATTCACAATATCTTCATGAAGAATGGTATAGTATTCCTCTAAACTAGTGCATCTCAAACTTTCAATATTGGCGACCCAATATTCAAACATAATTTTCATCGCCCCCTGCCTCAATACAATAACAATGTATTGAATTCAATAATATGAAACTTCGACGCTAAGCTTACAATACGACTTCAAATTCTTAAGTGCTACCGGCGTATATAAACGTCTCACTCAGCCAGTGAATTAATTGCCCTGGAGGTATGTATACGTCTTTCCAAAGTACAATTTTTTGCGAAGAATTTACGAATTTCAGAGAATATCCTTATTTATTCCTTTACAACCCTTGCCCCATACACCACATGCGCTCGCCTACTTGTTAAATGGTGGCATTGGGAGCGAATCGACTAATTTTTAATCATCATTTAAATGATCAATTATAAACCGTACAAATTATCAAGATAAGTGTTAATTTTTGCATATAATTTTATATATGACAAGCCCATGGGGTCACTGGTAATTATTAAATTTGTTCTTAGTATTGTAAAATTAATTATAAAATACATTGTACCGTACTTATATATTTATAAGTATAAATTTGTACTTAATTTTTTGTGTCAGAATGTATTTTGTTCAGTAAATTAATAAATTTTTTTAATAATACCTTGTTTTTGACTTATCAATATGCTCGCACCTCCCTCGTAGGCTTATCCGCCCCAAAAAGAGGCGCACCCCACAGTTTGAGAAACACTGCTCTAAACACTATTCAGCACTTTTAGGAATCGATTTCTAGGCGAATCCAATCTATATTCCATGCCAAATGCGGTACTACATCGTACTAATAAAGGATTATTTGTAAATCTAATATGTTTCCATTATTTTGATAACCACCTGTATATTTTAATATCACAAAGAATAAATTTCTCCTCAACGTTACCGATTATTATCGATAATTATTGAAATAAACGATTGCCTCAGGCTGACTGACTTTTAAAAGATTAGTTGGTGCTTATAAATAACGATTTTTTTCTTCGATAGTTTTCTTTCTTCTATGTACAGAAATTTCCTTCCGTTTAGAGGAAGTTCCTGAAAATACGAGAATCTTCAAATTGAGAATATTTCTGATTATCTATGACATTAGTTACAGTTTTTTCCCCCTTTAGTTATTATTACGGACACCTGAAACAAAACTTAATTATGTGAAACCTAAAAAGTTTTTGTTGATTTTGGTTGGAAAAATGAGGCTTATCATGAGACAAACTTTGAAGTGAAGAAAGTAAAAATTAGAATCTAACTCATCCTGAGATATCCTATAGACCTACAGATGTGAAATATGACAGGCATGCTTCTTTTGTTGACTAACGATCCGCTGAGAAAGGATTTTGCGAAAATCAACTCCCGTGGGAGAGTTACGTGGGTGTTATAGATAAAATTTCCCCTTTTAAATTATTAGACCTACAGACTTGAAGCATGTTTTTTCTGTTGAGATCTGCTTTCAGTGGACTTTGAGGAAATCGCCTCCAAGGAGAGTAAATGAAAACGTAAAAGACAAACATAATTCCGTTTTAAAATTTAAGTTCTAAATATTTAAATCGAGAGGTAGGGCTATAAAAATGTTTTTCAATACAATCGAAAGCTTAATATAATACTAAGATTTAGATAACAATGACGTAAAAATAATATATATTCGTAAGACATCAGGTAATGCCGAGTAGTTTATAATTAAAAAGAAATTAGTGAAATTTTTTAAATATTTTCATTGCATAATAAAGCAAGGATATACATTTCAACTCATACATTTACATCACTTCGTGTTGAATTTCATACACGGTTCATTGGGTAACGATTTATTCATGGACGATAAATTTATGTTGAATATTATATCCGGTGAAATACGTTTAATGCGAAAACGTTTAAAACGAAATATCGGTTAACACGAAATTATATAACAGCCTCGACAAATTACTATTTATTTTCATACATTTTTTTCTCTTAATACGAAGCGAAAATCGCTTAACACTAAAAGGTTTCTCTTTGGGAAATGAACAAAATGCAGAAAATACCAGTCTTTCGGGCGAGATTAAAGAGGGATGGTTTCATATGTTTCGTTGAAAAGAGCTAACTTGGCTTTGAAATACCCTAGGAATATAGGCTGTGACACCAGCCAATTTTGTTTATCCAAGCTACTTTCACCCTCCACTCCTAGAAATGCCTCACAAAAACATATATCTCATTCGGTGACGAGTATATTGCAGTATGAATAAAAATTAGTGAGTTTGCTTCGCTTTTTTTTTAGAAATTTCTTTTACGAGCACAATGGCTAAGAGCTCAGTGGGAAAGTAAATTGTTATTTTGCTTAAAATGAAGATGAAGCTTCTTAGGCTGTTGATCAAAAACAGAAGATGAAAACGGAAATCTGTAAAAATTTTGGCATTGCTAACTCAAAGTTACCAACAATGATTTAAAAAAAGAAAGCCGATTATGTACTCTACTTAACTTCAAATAATAATAATAATAATTTTGTTGAATATATGTTTTTTTTTGCCATATCCTTTAACAAGAAATTCTTTAAACACGAAAAAATATTTCAGTCCTCTCAGTTTCGTGTTAAACGATTTTCACTGTATTCAATACAAATTATACAAAATAAAAGATTTTTTGAAAAAACAAAACAAAAACGTCACTTTAGAACTAGTAACGTATATACTAACTTGAGAAAACAGTTCAGTATGAGCTGAGAGGAAACAATTTAATAAAGAGACCAAAGTGAAAATAAAGCTGATGTGATGAATTGCCTCATCTTAGAAAGCGAGCGAAGCAGTTAGTGGAGAAAAAATTTCGACTTCTTGATCATGATGAAAATAAAACCAAGATAACCAAGGCTTAGTAAAAAAAAAAAAAATGTTTCATTTGAGAGGATTAACAAAATGTTCAACGTTCATTTTGAGAAATAACCTGCTAATTTTCACTTTTTTCGAAATATATATGAAGAAATAATAGCTAATACAAATTTATTATAGGCGCTTATTTTCGTTCTTTACAGTAAATTTCGTTCTTAATCTTATTTTAGGTTTTCGCTTTCACTAATAAAACTGAACTAAGTAAAATGTATCAATGAAGTATAATACATTCTCTACGTGTAAATTGAAAATCTGCAATTAAATATTTATTTAACTTCATTTGCCATATTTTGAAGGATATTTTACCCCAGTTCTTAATAATTTATTAAGCACTCGGAATATTCAACTTTATGAACATAACGTTTAAATATGCTCAATACCTATTAATGTTCAAATTCGATTAGTTCATGATTTTTTTTATATGTGTATAATTTTTGTTAAAAACCATATTTTTATTATTTCCTAATGTTTTAATATTAAAAAAAGAAACAAACCTTATAAAATATATTAAAATAACCATAACTGGAATAAATACAAAAAAAAAACAATTTTTAACAAACTTTTGATATTTTTTAAGAAATCGATCTTTATTGATAAAACTAAAACTAATTATTTCGAAAGCCTTGCATTATTTTTTCTCATTTATCCCCATTTATTATTTAAAATTTAAAACATTCGTCTAAGACAATTAATGAAAATAGTTTTTGTTTCATATTTAAATAACATGAACAAATAGAATTAAAAAAAAAAGAATTCAAGAGCAGAATTTTTTGTAAAATAGTTTGAAAGTTAAATTATTAAAAAAGCTAATATATATTTAATAGAAAACAAATAATGAATGGGGCAATAGTAGAAGTGGCATTAATTGTTTGGTATTTTATATAAAAAAGTAAATAATATAATAAGAGATTATATCTTTGATTCTTTTTTTAAATCTTACGAAATTTTGAAAATCAACTTAATTTGGGGGAATTAATTTTTAGAACCCTTTACTTTTTATTATTATACGTTTTAAAGTTTTGTACCTATACTCAGTAGCTATTGATTAGGTTTTATGTGCTTTAATATTTAAGGAATTATTAGTTTTCGTTTATCATTTTTCCCTTTTTTCCTAAATTTTTTTTTTGGAATTTTTTGGGTTATTTTGCAATAAATTTATAAATAAATTGGGTTTTGTTTTTCTAATGCCATTGATCGGCAAAGGCCAGATCAAGGCTCAAAATTCATCCGGGAAAAGGGCTAAGTGACGCCTGTCGTTTTCCGTAGCTTTGACACCCAAAATGTGGAGTTTTGGGGATTTTTCCTTTTTTGAACTAAAAACAATCATTTTTTCCAAAAAACCAAAAAAGATTTTTGATTCTTTCGGGTCTCTTTACATAAAACTGGAGAGGTTGAAAAATATCTCACCAAACGCGAATAAGTTTAAACTTCAATCGGCGATTGGTACGAATTCTACATTTTTCTGGAACAGGGGTAGTAGCAAATTTTTCCCAAAAAAGGGAAACTGTGAATAGGCAAACTATTGTGCTTTTTGGGGAAATAAATGACACGTACAACCAGATCCAAACGTCATTGAAAACTGCGAAAGGGTGTCATCCTGCTGCAAGATAACGCTCGGCATCAATCTGCCCAGTGGATGACCGAAACAATAAAGGTATTCGAAGTTCTGGAACATCCGCCATATTGTCCAGACCTAGTTCCAATCAATTTTCATATGTTTGAATCATTGAAGGAAGCGCTTAGAGGAAGAAAATTTGCAACCAATAAAGAAGATCCAAATGACCTCCGGAAGCGTGGTGATTCAAGCTCGACTGAGCTCCAGTCCGTTTGGGCCTGAGATATATCAATGGCATATACATGGTTGGGGGGAGAGGGGTTCAAACGTCTTCCTTAGACCAACAGACTTTTTAATTTTTGTCATAAAGATTGAATCTCGGTCCTTTCATCTGTGATTTTTTTTAAAAAAAACATAGCCCCTTCCATGAAAGAAGTTTGCTTACGCCACTGGATATAGTGCTATCTGGATGTCATTTTCCAAGCCGATGGATCAGGCGAAGGGTTCCTGTAGCCTGGCCACCATGATCACCCCATCTGTTGTATTTTTATTTCATTTTGAGAGCAGTTGAAGAGTGGTGTATTAGACGTCTCTTGCCTATGAAGGGGGATCTGATCTCAAGATTTTCGTTTGCTGCAATGGAGGTTCACGATATGCATGGAATATTCCAGAGCATTTGCTAATCCCTTCTTTGCTGGTGTTCCTACGTTACCGCTGGCGATTGCTCCTTTTGAGCAATTAGCATTAATATTGCACTTTTTAGCGTATGCATTGCACTAGATTTCCGCCCAATAATCTCTGTTTTACTTTTTTTTTTTTAAATTGAGAACATTTAGGAATTCCCGTGCACCACGAGTATCACACGGGGATTATATAAGTAAGCATAAAACACACATTACAAAGGAAAGAAGGAATTTTAAAGTCATGAAGAATTACAATACAAACATCCGTGCCTTCTCCGAGATTCGAACCCATGCCCTACGGCACCGGAGTCAGTGTCACTGACCACTATACCGGATGGGTGGCAGTTTTACTATGTTGCACTCCATAGCATGTTGTTGTAGCATACATTATCTGCCAAAAATTTGGTTTTGATTGTGCTACCACCTCATTGAGCTTTCCTCATCTTTTCGAATCACCCTGTATATATGTCGACCAATCATATTAAATTGCGCATAAGTTTCTTAAACTAAATAGCTTCTTTTTATAAAGTCATAACTTCTCAGAAAATAAACGCTATTAAAAGTTTACTTGTCTTTTTTTAATAATACAATACTATAATGTTTGTTATTATTTAACTTTTATTAAATGAGGCTTCGAAGTAAAGGTCGGGTTTTAGAGATAGTTAAGGTATCCGACTACCCTAAAAATGTGAATTTTGCCAATAATTCACAAAGATTTTTGATATTTTATTTTGTAGGCCATCTTACTAGCTTTATAAAAATACCAAGTTTATTATTTTCCGTTCTCTAGAACAAAACTCAAGCGTTTTTTGTAAAAGGGTTTTAATCAAGCAAATGTCATACTTTAAAATGCGTTTTACTCGAAAATTTTTTTTTTTTTTGAAAATGCTCAAAAGGGGACAGTGATTGCTCTCAAAAAGTTTAGAAAATAATTAATAGTATTACAAGAAAAAATTATTTAAGTACAATATTTTGACAAAAAATTAACTTAGAATAACCTTTTTTTTAAATGTTCTCCTTTTGTAAAAAGCTTCTATTGTATTAATATTTTGCCTGTATATAGCTCGAATCTGTACAGAGACTCAACTACAATTTTAAATGCATAGCTTGGAAGTGGTTTATCCATGTTTTACGAAAACAGAGGGGGAAATTTTAAAATACTCGATAATTATTTCAAATGTTTAACTCTAAAATAATATGAATTTTTCAAAATCCTTGGGACACTCTGTACGAGATCTGAGCTATACACCAAAAATATTATTTTGCTGCCCCAAAATTATTTAAATTAATTTTTGCCAAAATATTGTATTTAAATAATTTTTGTCATAATGTCCTAAAACAATTTTATACATTTCTAATCCCGTGACACTAAATATCATGAAAATTATACATTTATGCACTTTTTTAAAATCATGGTTCCGAACGTAGTCGGATTCCTTAATATAAAACCTTCAAAAAACTCTGTGAATTCAAATTCTGATTTTCTCCATATATAGTCAAACTTTATTCTATCCAATCCATTTCTCTATTTCTGACAAAACATTCAGCTTCATGTTATTACATGTCATCGCATTCATTTTCATTTTTCTAACATAAGTCTCGCCTGAAATGAGATCCATATCCTTTCTACAACCTAATTACCCAATTAACTGATTTATTCATAACCCATCGCTTCTCATTATACCCATTCCGAATTTTTTTCACTCTTCTTACGTGACAACTAATGATACAACTTTCTCTATTTGATTGAATGTTTAATAAGCCACAGCGTACTCCATTCCTAAAACTGGATATTCATCACGTTTAGCGACATGCAATAGGTAAAAAAGACAACGCAGAAGAATAAAAAGCTCATGGATTTGTGAGGTGATAGCATCTTGAGCAGGGATTAGTGACAGAGGATGCTTCACCTGCTTCTCTATGTCAGACCCACCCTTCTGATTTATTGCTTGGACAGTACGTATCATTATCACCTGGAAATACCCAGGGTAGAGGCAGAATAGAACCACGAGATTCTTAGTTTTTAGAGGAGTGGGGATTTTCTAAATTGAGATAGTTCGGGTTTTGTCTTTCTTTGGAGGTGTTATACGTATCAGGTGCATTAAGTTGGGAAAGATAAAAAGTGAGGTATAATTTTCGATGATGTAATACCTAATTATATTAATAGCAAGTGTTATACGAAGGTGATAAGGATTTATACTGTGATTTCTTGTTAAATTCATGAAATCTTTTATGTGAATTATGGTTTTTCCTTACGTTAATTGGTTTTAAAAATCAGGCATAAAAATTACGAGGATAATTTTGTCAAACGAAAAATGGGTTTTCTTTTACAGACAAAAAATCTTTTAAAAAGTAGTTTTGCAAAATTAATGAAAAACATGTTAAATTATATTGGACTCTTAAGACTTTTATTTAAGTGTAATATAATTCTACAAGAACAAAATTTTGAAAAATTCATTATTTTGAGTTCCACAATTTAATAATTATTACTTTTTTTTACTCCCCTAGCTTATAGGTGACCACTTCATTAAATTTCTGAAAATTTCAGTTCTTGTAGAGATAATACAAATTTCCCAAAAAGTGTAATTTTAAGTTAATTTAATTTGTAAATATTAATTCTTAAGACAAAAAATAATTTTTTGGAAAAATTTGGGGTTGGAAACTTAGTTGTCTATAATTTCTTAAAACATTACTTTTTTAACTACATAAAGGCTTAGAGTTTTATTCATTTAAATTTCTTGGAAAAGGATTTCTTTGAGAAGTTAGAGTTAAATTTTTAAATTTAATTATAATTAAATTTGATTTTTTTGGGGAAAACTGCATTACGGTAGTAAATCTATTTTATTTACTGGATTTGGTTTGATTTGTTTCTCTTCTAGTTTGGTTTACCGTAAAATTCGGTGTTATAACGCACACCATACTTTTAAGCTGCATTTTTTAATATTCAGGTATATTCCCCATAACGCGTACTTCCTTTTACAGGAAGACATCTGAAATGTACATGTACTATACTCTTATGTTTTGAAGTAATTTTTTCCAGGTATTACCCAGGCTTTTGAAAAAATAGTATATTTCTGGAACTACAACCCTTTAAATTCAAAGTATTTCATTTCTCTTAAATAAACAGTATTTTGATATATATAGATGTGTTTATGCTCATCTCTTTTTTTGTTTTTAAAGCTATCATTTTAAAACCCTACATATAACATGTACCCGTAATTTTCGATCTTATTTTTTATATTAAAAGTGCACATTATAAGTCGTATTATACGGTATTTTATGAAGAGAGTTAACATATTTTTAATTCATTATCATGTTGTTGTTTCCTATTCCTTCTGAATCGAGAAAGAGCAAAGACTTATTCCATAAGATGGGAAGTAGCTAAGCTTTAATCTTGTAAACGACTTCGAGAATTCTAAGTAAGTAAAAGATTTGTCTAAGATGTATTGTAGGTACAAAGATAAAGTTTTAACAGTATTCCTCAATATTTAACACGTTCACTAATTATATGTTTGAATCTAGCCAAAGCTGGTTGTAACTATCTGAACCTTTTAAACTGTATTTTCGAACCTTAATCCTAGTATCACGAATAGTTTGGTAGAAAAGATCGAGCTAAAAGGTTTTTTCATATGTATAGAGAGAAACGCAAGATGCAACAAACTCATGTGATACGTTGGAATGTTTTCAGTTCATGAATCTTCCCTATTGTAAGGAAATATGTTGTTTAATTATTACGTACCCAATAAGCAAAACATTACCAGAAGCACAACGTATGTGTACAAATTTAGAAGGTACTATTTTATCAGGCATTCAGTGCATGTATAATCTGGCTAATTTTCCATTTTCCAATTAAGATTTAAGGTGTTGGATTGCGTTCCAAATCTTTATGTACGTTTAATAAAAATAGTCTGTAATATATGTGCAATCAAAAATAAAGTGTTCGAATTCACTTCGGACACTATCAAGACAAATGAGAATGTTTTCATTTTCAAATTAATTGAAGTATAAAAATAACTCTCGTAGCTGATTTCAAAGTTAACACTATGAATTAATTTTCTAAATACAGTTTAATAAAACAAATTCATAAATATTACTCAGTATGAAATACAATGATAAATACGCTCCAATATGTGTAATAATAATTTTAAATGCGTATACACATTCATTTGAAATGATATACATAAAATGAGGTTCAGGATATAAAAGTTTCATTTTCATTTCTTAAATCTAAAATATTGTATTTATTATAATATATTCTAGATAATAAAAAAAGGAAGGTTAATTTATGTATACTTTGTTTTCCTGATTTTTGAAAATTTTTCGTGACCATTTTATGCTTTGATTATGGACTCTTAGATTTTTTTAAAAAGCTCAAACATTTAAATATTTTTTTTTAAAAAAAAGTTGAAATAGATAAATGTTTTTTTGCTTTAATATTTACTTTGTATCCTTGCTTTCTGTAGCTCGTAGTAAATAAAATCAAATATAGATTTGTTTTGTTATATTTAAAATAAAATAGGCATAAAATATTAAAAACAACTTTCTAAAATTAAGTAGAGCGTATTGACAGAAGCTTTAAGGAAATATTTACACGTCACCGATAAAGTACGTGAAAAAAAGCTATTTAAAAAAAAAATTACTTCAAAATTTTAAAAAAATGGAGAAAATTGATTCTATGTATATTTTTCTTTTTATGTCAAACTGGTTTTTGTTAGGTAATGGCTACGATTCATTCAGATGCTCTCTGATAAGCAAATTGTTTTGATATGTTGGAAAAAACTACATTATAAAAGTTATAATTTTGTAATATTTTTCCACTTTTAGCTAAAATATTTTGGATAAATCACTCTACTATGACATTATTTTTATTGTTTGCTATGTAATTTTTGCAAAAAAGGGAAAATAAAGATGGTAAAAGAGATTTTAAAATTGTTTTAGAATCTTAATAGGTTCATTTTTTTCAAGGATTTGGCAGTACAGTTTAACATTTGAGTGGAAAATTCTGTAAAGTTGTACATTTTTTTTCTTTAAAATTGTGTCCCATAAATTATATAAAATTTAATTTGGAGGAATTTTTAACTGAAATTAATTTATAATAAAACGGCAAATACAACTATTCCAATGAATTTCGATTATCAATAATTCATTTAAAATGACACTTTTCTTAGAAGACTAATTAAATTTGTGTTAATAAAGCACATAATCAATACATTTTCAATCTTTGTTAATTAATGCTTAGAAAATGGCTCATGTTTGAATGATTTCAAATGAAGTTCTTGGAAATCTTTGATATGTATCTTTGTTCAAGTACATTTCCGAAGATTCAAAAAGAAATAAAAAAAAAGGCAAAAATAAGCGACCCGTTATATGTTTACATTCATTTATTGTTTGCTTAAAGAGAATTTATTCCATGAAATATCATTGTGATTAAAACTTCGAAGTGAAATTAAGATTAATTTATAATAATATTTATTGTGGAACTGTTTTAAGTGTTCACTTTTGCGAGTGCATAATGATACTGCATTGCAGTTAATTTTGCTACATATAAAAATAAATTAAAATGCTATAATTATTTTAAATACTAAATTGAAATGATTAAATAATACCAATATTATTGAATGTTAAGAGTGATACGGATTTTAATAATATTTTGAACAAGTAAGGGAGTTTCTGTGTATTTTAAATTTATTTAGATACAATGCGATGAATAGGAGAAAAATAATATTATATTTCAAAATCTATCTATCTTATCAATAACTATACAATTTCCTTTAATTAAAATAAATATCCAAAATATCGAATGAACCAACTCTTGAGATTTATAAAGAAAATCTAAAAGCAATTAAAGACGCTTTATTAAATTAATTATTTGTCCATATTGATAAACAAAACACACAATTTTTGGTGTCTATGTTTGCTATATCACTCTTCTTTCAAACCTTCAACATTTGTATACACTATCAATTATTTGCGAAAGTCAAGTACCGTCTGGGTGGATATATATACACTGCTTAATACTTGCTAAGGAACAAGTAATTTATGCAAAATTGTGTCTTAGACAGATGACCAACAAAAGAAAATTCTAGATCAAAGGGCGTGATCGACCAGGACGCATTATCTGTATAAAAGACAGTGTAAACAAGCTTATGAGATTCTTACGAAAATTCATGCGGTTTGACGTAAATAGTACTGGATTCTATAAAAGTTTTTTTTTTTTTATAAAATTCTGTTTGGTTCTTGCAAATGTCAACAAGACATCATTTGAGTGAATACGATCGCGAACGAAGGGAAGCAGATCAAAGTGTCACTACTGTAATGGCTATATCAAAGAGTATCATCTCGCGATTAAAGAAGGCCACTGAAGGTGGAAATGCTTTGAGAAAGCATGCTGGGAGTCGAATAGGGACACTACACCTTTAGAGGATCGCTATGTAACCTTTGTGGCAAAGAGGAACAGAAATTACGCTCCTTGCCAGATAGGTGCAAATCTTGAAACTGTTATATTTCAGCAAGAACCATCTCACGGTTTATTCAAAAGTTTTTGTATGCAGGAAGTTGTTTTCTTTTCCCCCTTTTACCCTTTTAAAAATAGAGAAAAAGGTTTTTCCGACGAATCTCGTTTAAATATGACGGGATGATGTGGGCAGGCATCATGCACAATGTGAGAACACCGCTTTGCATCTTTGAGTAAGGAAGCGTTACATCGCAACGGTATTGCAGAGAGATTATTCTGGATCATGTTTGTATTTTTACGGGTAGTGTAGGTCCAGACTTTCTGTTTACGGGCGATAATGCGTGGCCACAAGAAGCGTTGAGGTATTGGGCACACTACAAAGTGAAAATATTCTCCGTATGCAATGGCCTGCATGATCTTCCGATCTAAATTCTTTTGAAAATGCCTGGGATGCTGTTGGCAGACATGTTGCACAAAGAACCATCCCTCCCCGTACAGTGCAAGAGCTCAAAACCTCTTTGAGAGAGGAGTAAGACAATATACTCCAAGGACTCCTCGATAGTTTAAGTGTCTGTGGTCAACACACATCTTACTCAGATACTCATATCTGCATCATTCTGACCTGAATATCAATTTTTTGTGGCGGTTTGGAAATCATTCAAGGAGCATCTTTTTTATTTTTAAGTTTTTAATTCTTCGATGTGGCGATATCTGTACTATTTTCAACTATAATAAATGCACATCGTTCCTACTAAATATTTATTGAGTTTCATTTCTTCAATCATTGTCTATTCTTAATTATTTCGAAAAACATAAGTGTTACTTTGCAATTGTCAAACAGTGTACTTGTATACCAAAGAAGAACTTGTATACTCAAAGAAGAACGTATCTACCCATACGCCACTGCTATTTGTAATGAATTCATCCTGATAGATGAAGCGTCACCAAACTGTGCTTTTGAGGAATATCTTGAACATTATTGCTTGGAGCGAACAGAATGACCAGCTCAATTTTCAGACCTGAATACAATAGATCATATTTGGGGTTACCTTGATAGATATGTTATTAATTTAAACAGTCCAAGTAAGTTTTAAGTCCTTATCCAAGGTCGCTACATGAACTGGAATAAGTGTTACTCTATGTCTAATTCCCATTTTGGTCTCTGAAAACTTAATTGACAGCATGGGAAATTGATGCTATTAAAACATGGCGGTTTGGTGTGGGTACATTTTTCATGATAACCCATTTTTAAAATGTTTCCACGACAAAGTATCTCATAAAACTCAGATTTACTGTTTTTTCCGGTAATGGATTTTTCTGCCAAGGGTACTTTTTTTTTGTAAGTATGTTTGTGTATTAAACTTAAAAAAATTCATGGGCCACATTCAATCAAATAACTGTTTAGGGCACATTTCCACCAAATTTCTTGGTTATGTATTTCTTCAATTTCAAATTAGACACAAAAACAGAATGCACGTAAACTTTTGGAGGATGGTGTATTTGTATTGACGAGGTATGAGGATAAATAATACTTTTGAACTAATTTTAATCTTTTTGTTCTTCGGTATTACGGCATATGTTAAAAAAAAATTACTCTTTTAAAAATAGAGATTTTTCAGAAACAACCTTTATCAAAAGGTATCTCTGCTACAAATAACGTACACAAAAGTTACTCACGGATTAAAAAATACAGAAAAATAGAATTATTTCTGTACAAGAACAAAAAAATCGCAGGTGAAGAAAGCAGTGCTGCTTATCTGCCATTGCAAAGATTACATTGCTTAAAAATATGTGTCATATATATTAAAAATAGGGCAGCGCCATTTGAATATTTTTAAAAACAGAATTGTTATTGTCTTTAACATATGGTGACCTGTGTTGTCTGTGCAAGCATTTATACATCAAATTTATGACTACCAATTATAAGAAAAACAGCAAAGATGACAAGAATGATAGTAAATTTGCACATTATAAAGAAAGCTAAGTAGGTATTAGTTCCCAGAAATTTCGTCATCCAAAAAGTCAGCTACCTGCTTCATGGAAAGATAAGTATAAAGAGAAAAAAGCTGGAAAATCCATTAAGCCTTCTTGGAAATTTACAGTAAAACCAATCAAAATTCACTTTTAAATATTCTTCAGCAGTTCTAGCTGCAGTTTCTAGAAGGATACCGACAAAACCAAATACTAGACCTTTCCTGCATGTCAAAAAGAACTTGCAGATTACCGCCATTTCATGAAACAAGTCAAACCGTGCTAGGAACGGAAAGCGCATCTTGTAAAAATCATTAGCACCCCTTCTCATCATAATCCTCTCTAATTGCGGCACTTCAGCTAATGTTCCTCCATTTTGACACTGAGTATCTTTTGCTATTGTGCATCATTTCTAAAAACTCATCCCAAAGGGATAATTCTCCTTTTTCCCCTTTTGTAAAAAAGTTTAGGGCGCCATTTTGCTTTTTTGCATTGTTCTTATTCAGACAATCGCTAATGATGATACGATTCGTTTTGTTAAGTAATTAAAGAACAATTTGAAACTAGTACTCGTTCGGATGATAAAGTGTTATATTTTGTGCTGTGAAACATGATAACTTGGGAATGGATTTTCGAAGATGGCGGGAAAGAAGGAAAATTAAACGTTTTTTGGGGTTTTTCATTATATTTAGAATTGAATTTTTAAATGAAAATGTTTCTTTGAAGTATTTTGAAGCACGTCATGGCAGCATTTGCTACTTTATCCATTAA
>BMAV01007911.1:0-76758 GCA_019973955.1 Trichonephila inaurata madagascariensis
TTTGGGAAGGGGGTTTTAAAGGGTGACCTTATAAATTTATTTTGTGTTCTCTATCAACGTAAACTTTTTTATAATTAACTAAACTTTATATAACCACTATTTTATTTAACTGGTATTTCTCTAGATTAGGTTATCAAACAAATAGAGAAACGATGGACTAAATGTACATTAAACCAGAAATAGAACAAATAGTTCGATCATTTATTCAATTTACTTAGCAATATAGTTGATCAAGCCTATTGAGGGTGAGGGTGGAATTTCGTATCTGAAGAAAGCTTCATTTGCTGAAGAAAACTTGTAAGCTCCAAGCAACATGTGAAAATATGTTATTTTGCTGAAATACATGTTCGGGAATGTATTACAGGAGGGGCAAAGTCTCGGGCGCCACAGCATTCCTTTTGTTGTTCAAGTGTGTTCAGGTTCCCTCTCCCATTTAGAATAACGGGATAGCCCCTATGATATCCAACAACGCTTCAGATCTAACACCAGTTGTTTGTTCAGTATGTTGATGAATGAGACTCTCCGGTAAATCATCTTTATTCCATCTGGCGAGTATGTGTCCATCATTTTAGTGTAAATAGAGGTACTCATCTGAGAAAATGATTTGCTTTCAATAAGCCATCAATGATGGTTGTGTTTCCGAATTCTCTGTAACTGGAGACTTCGGTGGTCGAACGTCAAGGAGATCCTAAGCAAAGAAATCCTTATACATAGCCCGTGGCCTCTACAAATCGTGGAGTCAAAAATGACACACGTAGACGTCACGTTATGTTATGTGAACACATAATAGAATGCTACACTATCTGTCCCCGCTATGCAGATACGATAACCAATGTCCAGCAATGATATATATTAAGGTATCCGACTACGTTGGAAACCGTGGTTTTAAAGCGCATAAATGGATCATTTCATGATTTTAGTGTCATTTGAATTAGAATACATGTATAAAAATAGTTTAAGGATATTTTTGAAAAAAAATTTATTTAATTACAATATTTCGGCAAAAAATTAACTTAGAATAAAAACTTTCAAAATGTTCTCCTTTTGTGAAAAATGCTTCTATTATAATAATATTTTGTCTGTATATGTTTGAAAAATTCACATTATTTTCAGAGTTACAACCATTTGAAATAATTATCGGAGTTTTTTTCTTAAAATTTCTCCCCTCTGTTTGTGTTTTCGTAAAACATGGATAAACCCACTTCTAAGTTATATATTTCAAAAATTCTACTTGAGCCTCTGTACAGAGGTCTGAGCTATAGACAGGCAAAATATTATTATAATAGAAGCATTTTTCACAAAAGGAGAATATTTTGAAAATGGGTCCTTCTATGTTCATTTTTTGTCAAAATATTGTACTTAGTCGGATACCTTAGTCGAACGTAGTCGGATACCTTAAATGACCTACTACCGGCGTTTCGACTTGTCCAATTCTTTATCGAAGACCTTTTCCGCTCACAAATTGCAACACGTGCAATTGTTTATTTAACGATACCAATGTCCACCCTCACGTTGACCGGTAATATAGACTCGTTCAAACTACATTAAGCATGCAAATATTTATACTATATGAAACGAAGATGCACTCATTTCAATGCACTTTAATAGTGATTTTTAGTTTCTCAGACAACACGTAAGTAATTGCTTTGCAATTCTAAAGAATTGTATGTCCTTATCTATTTTCTATTTCTAGTAAGTTCGGCTCAATTTGCAAGATTTTTTTCACATACATTTATATTTTATCAACAGTCCAAATATGTGTTTCAGCTCTTTTTAAATCATTATTAGTAGCAAAAAAGATTTTCAAAGATTCTCCCAAGTGGCTCTCAGAGAAGGAAGTGAAACAACAGTAGAAAAACTTTGGTTTATTGGAATACTAAGATGAAATAATAAACACACATTATAAAGTGAACGATAGGCAATATAAATTTGAGATTAGATTTGACTTAACTAATTTTTCTCCTATAAATAATAATTTCGGAATAACATTTTTTAATAGATTTACAAAGATTTAATATGGTGGGTGAAATTTCGAAAAAAATTTTTTTTCAGCACAAGAAGAAGAAAAAAAAAGATTAAACATAAGCTAAACCTGGACAACTAACTGTAAAATTTAGAATGTATAAATTTGGGGAATTGATGCCTGTATATCATTAAATAAATATTTGTTTATTTTCGTCTAACTTTGATCAGACAAGGAAACATATCACTGTAAATGTGAAAACATTTCAATCACATATTTTATGTATTAAAATGAATCAAGAAATTTATAAATAAATAATGTTTTTTGTAGGAGAGAAGGGAAGCAGAAGATTTAAGTTAGCTCTTTTTATATTTGTTTAACGAAGTAAAAATATATGTCAATAAAAACTTTGGAATTCACCCATAAAAATTTAGTAAATACAAATTATTATTAAGTTATTTCAAGAAATTTGTGTTTGAGAAACTACGTTCTCTTTATTTTTAGATTGATGAACCATTTCTGGCTGTCCTCTTTGTCACTGATGTTCTGATCTGCGCTATCAATGTAAGTACATTTCAGATCTACAGTCAATAATGCTATTTGACCTTTTTTACACAAACGATTTAATTTTTTGTATCGCAACGGTGCTGAATCTTTTTTTTAAAAAAATACCAACCTGGTGCTAATTAAATAAATGTTTTAATGGAATATGAAGCACTGAGAAATATATTATCTCTGTTTTTGAAAAAAAAAACGTTCTTACATAATTCAGATATTCTAAATGAATTATCGAATTACTATTTAGGTTTTTTTGTCCAAAGTTTGAGTTCTATATTTAGAAATTGCATGCAAGAAAAAAAAAACCCAGAATTTCATCTCTATCCAAAAATTTAAGTTAATTACAATTTCGATGCTGAAATACTTCAGAACTTAGTAAAATTAAAATAATTACGAAAAAGGACTTCTCTCTCTATTCAGAACATCTGTTCATTAAATTTTTTTGTACATGTTTTGTTGAGTTAAAAAAGAAGGTGAAATGGATAGGAGGCGAACAAAGTATTTAAGAGAATACATGGTTATCTTTGGTTTCTTTGTTCTTGACCTCAGTAATGAAACTCTTAGATTTTAAATGATGATTGCAAAGAACTTTACAAAACTCTGTGCATTTTATTATTCCAGTGGGAAATCTGCTATAAAGGGCAATTCTCATTCAACTGAATACTCCTACAGAACTTCTTGAAATGAAAAAAAAAAGTAAAAAAAAAAATTGTCCTACAAAAGTTAAATAAAAAAAAAAATCAGATTTTAATTATAAAATGCATTTGCAAGTGATACACAACTTATAAATTAAAAATTAGATTAAAAACTTATTCAAGAGTAGGTTTTCTAATAATTAAAGAAAATATTACAATTACATATGCACACAATCTATCTTAAATAAATAACTCAGGTTAATTTCAAATAAATAAAAATATATAACCCTAGGAAATTTTATTATCATAAGACGTTCTTTCCCAAGAAATCTAATTAGCTTCTAAAGAAGAAAAATTTTAATTATTGAAATATTGCAGCAAAAGTATGTTTCCTTCTATACCTTTTATTCATTCTCAATTAACATCAGAGTCATTCGCTCTAAATATATAAGTGAAACTTAATAAGACCAGACAGCACATTTTGTTAAAGAACAAAAAATACCAGAATTCAAAATTGTGAAAAGAAGAGTAAATGAAATTATTTTAAAATATGTTATATGTTCTACATACTTTTTATATAAAAACTAAATGGAAATTCCTTACTTATACACTGAAGTGCCAAGAGTCATTGGGCAGCAAAACACAAATATTGAGATGGAAGTAGCTTCGCCTAATAAATGTACCTATAAATAGGAAATGCATCGTCAGGGATTTCTTTTATACTCAAGGGATTAACAGGAAAAGTTTTATGATATGATGATGGCCACTCTACAGCAATAAACACTGTGAACGCGGAATATAAGATATAACTAGTCGCATGGTGCATTCAGTTTCGGAAAATTTTAGGAACTTAAGGCTCCTTGATCCATAGTATCAGGAGTACTCCGAGAATATATAAATATAAATTTTTAGGCATACCTTCCTCAATGGACCACTTAATGACCAAAAGTAGTGACTTTTACATAAAACAGAGTTTTACCAGACAGCCAACACTGCGTAAAATAACAGCAAGAACTAGTAAAGGATGAATGACCGATGAATTTGTGAGGACAAAGCAGCGAAATCTGATGTTGGATTCAGTAGCAGTAGATCAACTCGTATCTTTACTAAACACACGCCACAACAGCAGGACTTCTTCCTGGCTAATTAATGTATCTATTATAGATCTTAGATAAACAGCAAAATGAACAACAATTTCAGTTGATAATAGATGATGTTAAGTTTCCAGTGAGGCGCTGACTCTCGAGGCTATGGATCCAAGTTGTATTCATAGCACTGTACAAGATAATGATGGTTCTATAATGGTGTGGATTGCTTGTACATGACATAAAACGGGTCCTTTGGTCAAACTGAATCAATCATTAAATATAAATGATTGCAAGAATAATTCTCATCTATTCACGAGCTGCATGCATCCAAACAACGAAGGAGTTTTCCACGATGACAATGGGTCCTGATACTGAGGGGAAATAATTCACGATTGTTTGAGGATCATTATGACTAGCAGTAAAAGCAACAGTTGTGAACATCTCTTAATGGAACTTCGAATAACTTGTTTAATCAATTCTGTGTTCATTTCGCTGGGATAAAGAAGGTCGCTTGCGAAAGCAAGAGGTATCGCACGACTTTTGGAACTTTAGTGTGAGTACACTGAAATGGCAAAACTGGAGGGACATCTCCGAATACCACGTGGTGACAACTTTGGCCACGCAAAGTGCAAGGATTTTGGTGATCTTTGGGGTCAAATAATTCACTGGAAGTATCAAGAATGTTCTTTAAACCAATTGCAAATAAGCCAATGCAGCGTATTGCCATCCTAGAGACTTCCATTGTTGTTTGAGCACTTAAAGTCCAGGAATGTCTCCAAATGATCTCAAAGTAGCCGAATGTAACCAGTCATTTATTGGTTCAGTTTGGCTAAAGGTCTCAGTTCATGTGACATGAAGAAAAATACTCATGGAATTTATGAATAACCATTACCAACTTGCACAATGTCTTGTTGTCGATTTTGGTATGTGACGTGGGTTCTGCATCACTCTGAAACCCAACGTTGTTACCACTAGAACTGGGACTCATGTAGCCAAGTAATATTTTTGCAGTCATTTAGGATTCAAACGATATGTTCACGAACCAGTTGAAGCATTAGTCAATATGGCATGCTAATGGTACATGCATTCAAGTCATTCTTTTGCTGTTGTAAGCCATCAAGATTAAATTTAACCTTACTACTCCTTAATCATACATTTTTGCCATTATTTCACCACAGTATTGTATGTGTGAGTGTGTAATATTTGTTTTAAAATTCATTGCTAGATTTTTCATTGTGTAAGAAATAAGATTTATTTTGTATGTGGCGCACTAATTAATTTCCTATTTATTTTCACCTTGTCTCATAAAAAATTCAAGAGAAATGTTTAATAAAAAGTCATTTATTTTAGTCTATTTAGTATAACAATTGCTACCAAATTTTACTTAATATTTTTTAACAAAATTCTCATATCAAATATTTCAATGATTCTTCATGAGATGACATTGCTTTTGCAATGGCATCTCATGAAGAATTGCTTTATTATTAATAAGAACTGCTTTTCTAATGAATAATTGCTTTTATTATTTATAAAAATTAATCCTTGAAACTGTACGAATTATATCTCAAAATATTTAACGATACCTAAATGATGAAATAATTGAAATTTTTATCAAGTT
The DNA here is from genome assembly GCA_019973955.1 of Trichonephila inaurata madagascariensis. NCBI lineage: Eukaryota > Metazoa > Arthropoda > Arachnida > Araneae > Nephilidae > Trichonephila > Trichonephila inaurata. Next base: position 5,863 of record BMAV01007911.1, read on the forward strand.
CAAATGTAATTATGAATTCTCATGCATTTCAAACCTAATATTAGCAAGAATTATTCTAAAGTTTGTTATTTCGAGTATATTCATCAATGAAGATAATTAGTCATCTAAAATTAATGTAATTAAATAAACAATACAGAACCATATACCAAAACGTATAAAAATAATGAAAATTCTTACTAAAATCTCCAATGAATGGATCATATTAACATATGAATAATATCACATTATTTCATTAAACCAACTAAGACATCTCTGATGTCCTTTTGCTGATTAAAAAAATAAATAAAATCTGTTGATGTTTCGATTTGCAACGGATTATTTAATTGGAAGGTTTTTTTATTCCATTGTTCATCGTTAAGCATTTATTTGCCCTTTGCAATATATTCAAATATAAATAAATTTTACAAGAAAAAATGCCGAACAAGAAGACATTTTAAATCACTTTTAGACTCTGTGACAGCTATTTACATTTCGTCTGAGTGAATCTGAGGTAGGAATGCAAATCATATCTAGGCGCGATACGTAACTGCGGGGGGGAAAACCATATGTGCATTTGAAATGATTGATGCTTCACAACACATCTTTGCATCTGACAGGTTTAAGCTTTAGATTATTTATTGAAGTTCAATCTTTATTTAAACTACTAGATAATCATACTGGTTTTATGTCTGGGGATACATGATGTGATCAATTATGAGATATGGAATTGAAATTTCGGATATCACAGGTCATAAAGGGAATTGGTTATAATTCGAAAACTTTCTTTCGACTTCAGATATTTATTATGTTTAAAGAAAAGCTCTTCGGGACTTTTTATGTTTAATATAACTTTCGACTTAATTCAATGAATATATAAAAATTTATATTAATTTTCAATCTCACTAATTTTATTCAAATAGATTTAATGAATCTAAATGATAACTTTACATAGATAAAAATTATCTTATTGATTTCCCACACACTTGTTTTGAAATTCATCGATATCTAAAGGACAAAAAGGATACACTTCTGTGGTTTTGAAAAACTTTTGTGGAACTGGAGAGAGAGAGAGAATCCAGTCTTATAAATCCACTGTCTTATTATAATATGCGTTCATGTTTTTGAAATCTTCTCTGAAACGTACCCAGTACTTATGTAATGTTTTTCTGTAGTTTTAACATAATTTGGTTGTAAATATAGGCCCACTAACATTACATGAAATCATTTTATGATAAATTCATCTTTACATTTTCATGCCTGAATTATATTTTTCAAATAAAAACAACAATAAAAAATACTTTTTTGAAAATTTACTGTTAACAAATATATACCAAGAAATCACAATTCATGAAATCACATGCAATTTCTAAATTATTATATAATTAAAAACATTGTGTAGAATTATTTTAATTACTTCGTTCCAAACACGATTATTTAAGGCAATTTATTTTTACTTCCAATTCAAACAAAGGTTCCATTTTTGAATATGCTAAGCCAGGGGTACTCAACCTTTTTTTCTGCCGGCCCACATTCATATGTTAGCGTTTCCACGCGGGCCACAACATGAGGATTAATGGACGGGGGGGGGGGAGAAATGCTTTAAGACCAAGATAACATGGAAAATTGTTCAAAATATTAAAATTCCAATTTTGCTTTTATTAATTTTTATTTTGTCACTGAATTTTTCTAAATTGGAAGCATTTAAGAATCACTCCTACACAATTTCTGCATCAGTAAACGGTTTCATATGATTACCAATACTATAATAAATTTCATACAGTGCCTTTGTTACCACTGACAAAACACATTTTTCTGTTGTAAATATTATTCAAGAAAGCCTATTTATCACCTCTTGAAAATGTTTTGAGAAAAAGTGTCATTGAACGATTCCTGTTAATTGGTATTTTTTTTAAATACGAAGCTTTTATGACAAATCAAACAATTACTGGTTCATGCTTATTTCTCACTACAAAATAGTCAACTTCACAATCGTCTTGAAACAAACTATTTCCTTGGAATATTTTTCGCTTGTAAGATGTGAAAGATAGTTAAAAATTAGTTCCACTCATAAAATGGTCGCTACTCCACTCTAGTTTATTATCACTAATCAGAAAAAAAATATCAATTCGCCCCCATACGACATCAACCTCAAAAATCAAAATTGATATATTTGATCTCTTAACAAAGAATTTCCCACCAAATTTTTATAAATAAATGAATTTTTCAGAGCGATGAACCATGATCGGGCCTTTTAAAACGGCCCAGTGGGCCGCATGCGGCCCGCGGGCCACAGGTTGAGTATTGCTGTGCTAAACGGAGTATCTGTTCAGAACTGAGTCATTTGATATCGTCTTATATTTTATATGGTAATAAAAACGGGCCTTCTTTAAAGTGTGGTACTTGTCCTTGAAGATTGAAATACCTATTTAACAAAAATAAAATCTTATTTTTGTTTTCATAACATTGAACCACAATATCTTAGAGCTTATACCGGTCAATAGTCCATTCATTCACCCCACATGACAAAAACCTACTGAAATAAAACATATATTCCTTTTTATAGATTTAACTATTTGATATGTTTCATGCGATCTTGAAATATGTTTCTTTTCAATTTTTATTTATCACTCTCTGGGGAAAATTTGAAACTCTTTCTTGAACGTGTGAAATGATTTCATGTCTTTTGCGATCATTTTCGCTCTGAAATTCACACACAATGTAATCCTCCCATTTCCTCTAAAGCGGCAATGGGACAAAAATTTTACTGCATTCAGCACACACACATAGACATACATATATATTTATATATACGTGAGAATGTGTTGTGCAATGTCTGAAAATTACTAAAATCTTAGAAGTGTATTGTCTGGAAAAAGCAAATATGTATATATATATATATATATTTATATAGATATATATCATATCTTACGAAATAAAAAAAAATCTAATTATTTTTGAAATTTCAGAAATATTTCTCAATTGATTATTACACATAATATCCTCAGTAATATGCTCTTTTATTTCACATGAAATCTCAGGACAATAGCCAGTTATTAAAAGAAAAAGAAATTACTACAATTGTTGAAAATAATTTAGTCTTCTGCTCCTTAACGGTCTAAGCTATGAATCGTGTTTTGAGTCATTCGAAATAACAAAAACAGTGCATTTTATGTTATAAGGTATAAGAAACTATGAAATAATTATTTGTAAATAAATAATATTTAGATATTTTTAATAGTTCTCGTAAATGTTAAAAAACATGATTTAGATACAAAAATAATATGTGACCGGGAATTCAATTTCAATATTTTGGTGAATTATGAAAAAATACTTCCACCTCCTTTTTTTGGGTTTGAAAAATGGCCCCGGTTTTAAAATCCACTTTAATTTAAATTTAGTTTCTTGTTTAATGAAACATAGATTTAACCATATTTCTTTTCAACATTTATCTCAATTGTAAGTCTTTATAATGTTTCTCAATATCTTCAATGAATAAACCTCGTTTCTTAATGAATATATTACATATTTTTAGGTAATAATTATTTATAGTATCACATAAACACATATTTTCCCCTTCAGGTCTCAAACTACATGTAATTGGATAAGAGAAGGAATTTAGGTTACTATGTATTTGTTCTTTTTAAGTAAACTAATGAAACTAACCAAATAATTTATGTATTGAAAAGGCTTGAAATGTCTTATACGAAATAACAGAAATAAATATATTTTAACAGACATAAAATATGATTAATTATAGAATAATATTACAACACGGTTTCTGTTACTTTTTTCGAAGGTGATAGGAATTTATCGAGGCTTCATTAGAATTACTATATAGCAAAAAAAAGTATTTACTTCTTGATTTCATAATATATATGTTAAGCATATTTCTAGAAAACAAGAACTATAATTTAAACATAAAATTAATAGCCACTCCATATTTTGTGAACTTATAACGAATATTTATGCAAGACAAAATATATTACATAAATACGATGTATGCGTTCTTTGCGAAAGTTTTTTTTTCTGTATTAATATGCATAGTTTTACAGGTCTATGCTCTTCTTTGCGTTTTGTCTCAGTACCAGGAGTACAAGATTGGGGCCGTTAGAGAAAATGTTGTTCAGGTGAGTAATGACTTCAAAATTCTTCGGTATAAAAATAAGTTGCTTTTTTTTTACTCAATAATTTCTAAAATTAATGAAATAAGTTTTCTTTTAAATATGCAATAATAATTACATATTCTACAATATTTTGGTATTTTGTATAATTCTTTGAAAATAGAAAATGTTTTATAATCAGATCATTACTTAAAATATTATATTTTAAAGAGTAGAAAGACTGTCTTCATCAAGCATGCCAAATGCTGGAATGAATGTAGCAAGTGCTGTGCCAAAACAGAAGGCACACATTTTAGTGGAATGTGTCTGCCAGGAAACGGTTTCAGTTTAAGATAAAAGCTACGAAGCAAAACTTTAAGAAAAGTGTTTTGAAAAAATGCTACTCAGGTGGTGCATTATACTAAAAACAGAGTTAAAAAAATATTCGGGATTTTGAAAAACGACATATGAATGAAAGTCCATTTATTTTGATATTTTTTCTCTCCATGTTTGGATTAGTTTTGGAGTATGTTTACTCTCTATACACATGAATTGCCTGAATTGATCAATTTGTAAGGTCAGTACGATATGTTCATTCTATGATTTAGCATTTTGGTGCGACTCAGAGTAATTCAGAATTCAAGTCATTTTTTTTTCAGTTTCATAAGAAATTTATAATGTGCATTTGTATAAATAATTACACACATTTCGTTAACGCTTATCTTCCTAAAAAAATATGGTTCGTTTTAATTAATTGACGTAAGTATCCTAAATATTTTACAAGTATTGCATCATCTCCAGATTTATGTGTAGAATATATTAATTATTAATTTGTATTTTTATATAACCAGGCATAAACGTGTTAATTATACATATTCATTACAAAATCTACATGCAATACAATGCAATTTAAAACATTATTGTGTATTTTTATAAATAACATGATATCTGATACATTTATATTGGTATATTATTTGTAACATTCACTTAATTAAAACACATTTACAGTTTTTCCTAACTATGTAATTATGGGTATGTACAGGGAAATTTTAAATTTATCGACTTTACTTAATGTTTTCAGTTCAACTAAAATATTTAATTACCCATTATTAATATTGCATAATGCAGAATCAGATATTGTTTGTATGTGTGTGTGGCAAATTACAAATTTCTATTCTCAGGAATCGTTTGTTAGAAATACACGTAATAGTAAAACGTATAGGATATTTGTTCCAGTACATTCATGAAACATCACGCAATGCCGAAACTTATGGATTAAGATACGTCATTATATGATATCTGTATTATCTTTAACTTCTATTCTAAGCCAAAGAAAATAATTTTAGATATATTTGTATTGAAATGCGGAGTTGCTCTATCTCGGAAAGACATTTTTAGTTAAACAGATCCTCAACAGCCGTTTATGTTATTAACCTATGACAAATTTAGCTTGCTAACATTTTGGAAACAGCATGTCCCATTTACCTCATAGAAATTTGCTTGGCATAGCTGTATATCTTTTGTCATACTTTCATATTTCCACTTTCTAACTCGAACATTATTTTATGTTTTCAGCCCCGTGATCCTGAAGCTGTTCCTGAACAGCCCCAGAGACCACCTGTCACCACTTCTGCTTCGGTTACCGATGATGTGAATTCCAGCAATGCCCTCTTGGCACCTCCGGAGAAACTTGGAGCAGGACCTTCGACAAGTACCCCCAAATTTATGTATTGCGAGTTGACCACCATATCAGAGGAGATCAATACTGGCACACCAACTACTCCCAAAGAGCTATGCATTACATCATTCATTGATTCACCCTCTAAACGCAAATCCCCAGCTGGCAGTGACAAGAATCAACCCAGTGAGATTTAATTTAAGAAAAAGAAGCAGCTTTTTATTTATTTATTTATTTATTTTAAATCCTTGACAAGATATCACATATTTATAATTATTAATTTTTCATTCATTTAATTTGTTAAATTTTAAGTCTTTTAGTTGCATCTTACTCAAAATTAATTTTTATCATCCAATCTTATATAATATAACACTGAAAATGCTTAAGCTTTGAATTAAATTCTTTTAAAACAAAATAGTCATTGAATTTCAAAACACATTTCCCTTAACATTGTATAATTACAAAAACTGAAATAGATTGAAATTTCTGCATTAAACAAATAAATTAAACATATATACTTAATATGAGACTAACGCATTTAAATGATGAAGAAATTAAATTATTACCAAACAAAGCAAGATAGATGAACATTAAAACTGCTAATAATACAACATACGTATAGTTATAATAACATTAATTAATAATAATAACATAATACGTATGTCATTAAAACACACCTACAATTACAGCCTAGCATTTCTATAAAAATCTTACTCTTCATTTTTTTAAAAAATTGAATTTTATAGAGAACAAGTATATAAACATGTAAGAAATTCTGCAGCATTTATACAGGCTAAAAAATTATTCCGGGTTCTCTGCTTTTTTTTATTGGTGTATATTTATGTAAAATTTTTAGCCAGCATCACCTTGAAAAGAGTATTAAAACTAGTACTTTCAGGCTCATCTTAATTATGAGTACATTGAAATCTTAAAGGTAGATTAGTTTAATCGATTGTACTAATCTACCTTTTTATCGCTTTTCATTGTATTAACTAATGCTCAAGGTTCTTGATGTCGCATTTTGTCACTTTCAGTTCCATCTTCTTTTGGATCACTTAATATTGACTCCATCATGTCTTATCATCAAGTTGAAAATGAATTTATTTATTCGATTCATGTAAAGTTTAATGAATAGTTTAGAGAAATGCCTATGACACTGAAAAATTACATGGAAATGAGGCGCAGCACATTAAAAGTTTGTAAAAAATCCGTTAAAATACTTTGACAAAATCAAAAGAAAATAATCCAAGGAACAACATTCCCTGAAACCGAAGTTTTTTAATATTGTTGAAAAGTAACCAACTATTCATGGTTTACATTTGTGTAATGTTTATGGAGACACAACTTGAATTCAAAGGGATGCCAAATTTATTTTTTAAATTATTTCTTTAGCTAAATACCAAACTAACTATATAATATAATAGTCAGACTAAAATATTTCCTTCGAAGAATATGATCAAAAAGGGACATATTTTTAATTCTTATCTAAATGAGACCTTCCCCGTAATTTTACATTAAAACGGATAAATTTAAATTTAATCATGATACTGAAAGCAAGGGCGCGAATTAAATAATAGCCGTTCAAAGAACTCATTTTCTCATATTAGTCTGTTTTTTGGTCCTTTGACTCTTAATTTACTTTCTCTGTTGTGTGTTAGCTGTATGATGATAAATTATTCCGCTTAAATTTGAAATCGAAATGAATTTTAGAATGATAACCTATAAAAGTACGATAAATAAAAGCATAAACGGCAAACGTAGATTGCTTATTCGGTGGTATTGCTTATCAATGTACTACTGAAAATATAACTTCCTACATAAAATTTTTGAATGTTTATAAATTTCATATATTAGAATTTATTTGTAAGGATTCAAAAAGAAACCTGATTCACCTTTGTATCCGATAATTCAAATTTCACTTAATGTACGAATGCTTTATTGAGTAATAAGGAAATCATATAATTTTCAGGATTCATGTACAAACTATTAATGCTAATACATGTATTTAAAATTATCTTTTAGTCTTTCCAGTTTACATTTGGCATCAAAGTTATATAAAACAGAACCATAACACATAATTGCTGACGCAATAACTGCATGAAATATTCTCTTAAAGAATATATGTTATTTAATTGATAAATATGAATAAAAATTCTTTAGGCAAAAGCTATAGAAAATAACATGCTTTAAAAACTTTTATCTTTAGGTTCCCTTCAAGATATTTTTTCACCTGGAAACCAAATCAAAGAAAGGAAGGAATGCTATAATATACTTAAAATTTAAATGCGGCATATAACTATGGAAACTCTCATTACTTTCGTTAAAGCTATCGAATTTATTGTATAATGAATATGCACTTCAATATTTCGAAACATATTTAATTCCTAAGTTATAGAAGTTATAGTATTTGTTTTGGTTACATTATATTCAGCTTAATGCACAATTTTATATTCTAAAACACTCTTTATTCTATTTCTTCAAGGGAATAAAAATAATTTCAGGCTTTTAAATTTAAAAAATAATAGTTACTTTACAAAATTTAGTTCTTTAGCTACCATTGAAATAATGGGTGAAAATATTATTGAAATGAAAAGAATTTTCTTGGTTAAAAAGTATTTTTCATAGATTTTGCTAATATTCTTATGTTATATGTCAAATTTAATTATTAAAGAACAATTCAAAATACTTTTTAAAATGTTATCCGATGCTCAAGAGCAAATATTTCAGTTAAAATTGCAGGTTACATAAAAATAAAGTTGAGAAACTCGAAAGTTATTACAAAACTCCAGAATTTGTATAACAAAGGTAAATGACGATTTAATTAATTTTCAATTCCCTAGAAGCCCTCTAAACTGTTTGGTAATGATTTTAAAATATTTTCAATTGAGACAAATTATACCCTATCATCCAATTAAATGCAGAATAGATGGAGTTTTTCAATATTCAAGGCTAAACATGTATATTGTCTTTGATGTCCATATGACTTTGATAAACACTCTTATGAAAATAACTTCTAAACGATGCTTCTTAAAAACTTATGAACTATTTCATTAGATTTATTTGTATAAAATTATAAAATTTAAGCATATGAATAAACGCAAGCGCTTTCTCAGATTACTTTCGGCTTCTATTTCTGTATCATGCTCATCTAGAACAATTTCATCTCATTGTTAATATTTTTACTAAACCATATGGAAATTGTTTTCAAAATTTTTGGCCAATTTTCATTTAAGTAAGTTATATATACTTGAAATACTATAATGAACTTTTATTTATAGCCATATTAGCTCAGTTTTAATTAAGATACATTTAATGAAATGTAATCATAGAAATCTGGTTGAAAACCACGCGAATGAATATTGCTTTGAAAATCATTTTAACTTGAGTTTATTATTTACTTAAAATATTAATTGCATTGAAAACAGCATATTCGTAAAAAAAATATTTTAAAACTGAGAATTTCAAAAATTGAGATATTTTCCAGCGCAATAATCGTAAAATTCTAAAATAGCACAAAGTATATAAAAAGATCGTATAAATATACCAAAGACATCAGCATCAATTTACCCAATACTAATAAATGGTTCTTGCAACAAATGATTAAAATTGTATTGTAAAGTAAATGCCACAGTGCAAGTGAGAGTTTCTCTTCAAGTACAAAAAGCAAAAATAACAAATAATTTTTCAGACAAATTACAGAATGAAGGTATGAAAACTGAATTAGATATGCTTGTAAATTATAACATAGATTTCTTAGCTTTAACCCGTGATCACTCGCGCGGGGTGTTCTGTTCACCCCAGCAACAAGAAAATTCTTCCAGGATTCAAAAAAGAATGCACATAACCACAATTTTTTCTGTAGCTGCACATTTTAGTTCATTGAACCTGCAGGCCTGATGGAATCCTTCTTTCTCGAATGATTGGAATGTAATGAATTTCAAAAATTTATCTGGGGGCTGGGAACTCCCGCGAGAAGTTGAGCATATGTATACAATCTGCAACGAATGTTTGGAAAATGATTAAAATATTATTTTTCTACTTTCTACAATCATTATCTCTTTAAATATAAAGTATATTTATTACTAATATATACGTTTTATACTGGTTTATGAAAAAATATAAAATTATGTGTTTTAAAATGAAAATTTTGTATGTTTAGTTTAAATTAATGTTAGTCTGATTTGTATGCAATAAATTTAAAAACTCTTTATTTATATAATACAAAAAACATCTTGTACTTTATAAATATGTATCATAATGACTTAATTTTATTTTTATAATTAAATACACGTATTACAAGTTTGGGGTGTTATCTACACCCCGCGAGTAACGACGGTAACAAAAACAGGCGCGAGTGACCGCGGGTTAATTGCTTCTAGTTGCTCCAGCAGAAAAATGCAGGAATATGCATTGTATGAATGAACTATAATGTTATAACAAGATGATTGCATAAGTTTCTTTTTAATTAAGTGGGAATTAAAAAATTGTCATATATATATTATCTATGCTCTTAGAGAATCTTTTAAGATTTTTTTCTAGCACTTATATACATCAAATTTTGTATTTAAAACGAATCTTTATGTGATGTTTGATATTTTTTGTTTACCCTTATGCATATAATTTAAGACTTACTGTGGTTTGTAGCCTTTTAAACAACCTAAGTTGTCGTTTTGTTCTATTTAAATTATTTAGAGTAATTAAGCAATGGAGAACTATTTTATAGTTTCTGGTTATAAATGATATCTCAGTGCAAGATATTTTTTTATTATTAGATGGCTAAAATCAGTTAAACTGACTGAAAGTAAATTACTGCATAAAGCATACAAACCCCCGAAACCTTAAAAATGACTTTAAATATTTAGTTAAGAAACAAATTTTAAATGTTGATTCAAATAATTAAGATCAAGGAGTGTAGTAATTTTCAAACTTTGACCATTCATTCCTTAAAACAAATTGTCTAATTCAGTTCATTCTTGTATTCGAAAACTTATATGTTTCTTTTAAAGTATTAAACATACATGAATCAGAACTAAATATTTTCTATAAAAAAATTAGTTATGTTTTGTTGATGTCTATGGTTTCAATGTTAACGCCTCTTGTCAAGGATTTTTTGAAAGTATTATTTCTTTTTTAACCTGAATAATTTGAGTTATATGAAGCTGATGCTGTATGCTTGAATATATTTAATTGCGAATTAAAACTTCAAAAATGTATGGAATATGAAGCTCTATGTATTTCAATGTGAAAATTGCAACCATGAATGTCACGTTTTAAAATATTTTAATCTCTCTTCGTATGTATGAAATTTTACTCTTATAAATGTTCCAAACCATATATCTAAGTTGTAGTGAATTTCAGCTATGATTAAAAATTTGAAACTTCAGCAAATATTATTGTATTCGTAGGACTTTTCCCTCAAGTAGGGTACATTGTATTTTCCTTTCTTTCAGTCTTCAGTAATATGTGAACTTCATCACACTATTCTATAACTTTGAATACTTTGCTGTGAACAGCAAACTTGATGGTTCTATTTAGCAGCTTATATAAAAAAGGCTTCTCTGTGCACTTGAGTAGATATTTGTTTTGATCTTTCATAAAATATAAATCATGTTTTACAAGAATTTGTACATAAATAAGAATTTATTTTCAGTAGCTTTTAAAACAAAGAAAAATATTCACAAAACATTTATCTCATAAAGAAGTACTGAGCAAAATTTAATGTTATCCAATCTGAAAAAAAACCCATATAGTTAGATATATTAGCATAAAAATTAAATTATTTCTTTTGAATGAAAAATTGTGAATTTTGAAGAGCATTTATTATTGATATAAAAGTTGAGAAAAGTGATGTAATTACATATCTTTAGAATGCTTTTATTATGGAAAAAGAGTAGAATATAATATGTATTATATATACATCATACAACTGATGTGGTACGAAAAAGTGAAAAAGGGATTTTGTTTATTATTCTTTATTGCATTTAGAATACTAAATATAACTTTTATAACTGAAATAAATACATTTAAATTAAAAGAATATAAATATCCAACTAATGAACTATGACTCTCATTCACTTGATAAATGGTCATAATCTTTAATTTGTTTTAATATTTAGATTGTAAACAGGATCAGTCTTCAAAGAAAAATTCATTATGATTCGATTCAATGAATTAAATTTTAAAAAAATATCATTAAAAATCTTATAAAAAACCAAAGTTCTGTTTAATATTTTGCTATAATTACGATATAAATTTGAGAATTTTAAAATATATTTTTATTTTATTTTTAAAACAGTAGTAAAACTTTAAAAACAATGAATACAATAATTAGGTAAAAAAAATTACCTCAGTGATTAGAATATTAAATAAAAAAATTACCAATGAATTTTAAAATTGTTACACATAAATATTAAATTCGTTTGCATCAAGGAGCAGTAACTAAACTTCAAAATTATCTGTATAAATTACTTGCTAATAGTGTTTTTCAAAGTAATATAGAAGAAATCATGAAGAAGAAATATGTTTTTTTGCTTTATTTCTCATCATGCATATCAATGGGCTCTATTGATGAGTGCACATCAATGAGTTAATTTTAAAAAGATTGATAGTGTAATAAGACAATGGCGGCATTTGTACTTAATTTAAAAATTTAAGTTTATTTCCTTTTATATGTGCAATTGGCAAAATGATAGAAACCGGAGAATATACTAAATTTGTATGTTTTAAGTAAGCTATCTTTTCAAATTTCTTTACAAGTTCTTTATATCTTGATTAAACTAGTATTCTGAGACATATATTTCGAAATTTTAGTTATAAATTTCTTTTTATAGATTATGATTACTGGATCTTTGAAATATATCACATTTATAAAATTTATTATTAACATTAAAAGAAATGTTAAAAACCAGAAACAATGTGTAACATTACATGATTAATGTGTACATGTTACTATTCTTACTTTTGAAGAGAAAAAGGTAGAAATATTCCTATTCATCTAATTTCATTTTACACATTTTAAAACTTAATCCTGTAATAATTCTTTAACTATTAATATTCCGAGGCACATTCCTTTGAAGTTTTTGGAATAACAGTTTTTAGTCTATAATTAAAATTATGTAATGAATAAATTTGGGTTCGAATTCTAACTACTTCTAAAATCAAATTTGTAAAGGGAAATACATTATTATTCAACTAACATACAAATATGTGGAATCAATAATTTTAGAATTATGATTATTTTGTTGAAAATGTACTTTATCAGCCTAACTACAGTATAATACAATACTATTGATATAACTACAATGTAAATATTTCTTTCAACAATGACCGAATTAAGCGATAAAACTTATTCGGAAATGTAATAAAACTCCTAATACCAAATACAAATGTAAATTTGGGTAGTTAAATCAAAAGTAAATTAAAATATAAATACCTTTTTTAAGTTAATAGATTTAAGAGCAAAAGTAAACAGTGATAAGTGTGTAAGTATAATTAATAAAAAATTAAGTTAAATAAATACATTTAATAAAGCGTTAATGTGCATAAATTTAAAAACTACGCTTGCATTTCTGCTTTCTTGTTTAACTACATATGTTTTATTTTATTAACTTTCCAGCAAATTATAAAATAGCGCTGTTACGATGAATTCTAACGTTGGGTACTTCTTTTTTGAGAGTTAGCTTACTGATACCAGTTATCTATACTGTACCTGCTATTTCTTATTAATAAAAAAAATAAGCTTAACCTTCAAAAATAGTTAGAAATACTTAGTTGTAACGTTTTCTTATATTTTTTTCTTCTCATTCCTCCGTCGCTATCTATTTCCTTCAGGGCGTTGCAAAAAGTTCTAAGGTCAGATACATGTAGAACATTTATATAAAGGAAATCATTCTGTGTTATTCAGGTGTTATATCCGTTGACTGAACGCTTGAATGCTCTTGAAAGCAAATATTGTCCTTTCTTTCTTATATGCTTCAAGATTTCCTTCCACTGAGTTATTTATTATGTTTGAGCTTTTCTTTTGTCGGTATTTGCTTGTATAAGCAAAATAAAATCACATGTTATCACTGTTTACTGAAAAATCTCTCACTATTGATTTTTAATTAAAGTCTCCCACAATTTTTATTACATTGAGGGAAAGGGAGTGAGTTAATTGTGTTTATCTTTTTCATTCTTCAAAAGGAACTTGCAGAAAAAAAAATGAAAGGAAATAGATATTTTTTTATTTTTGAAAGTGGAATGAAATCTATTAATGATTCTAGTATTTTCAGTAAACGATTTATTAATACTATAACAATTATTACTGCTAATAGAGCTTATACTGCTAACGAGTGTAATGTACGGGTGCTTGCAGGTTAATTCATAATTCCTTTTAAAATCACTCGAATTATTTTAATTGGAGTGAGAAACGGTTTTTGAGTGGTGAAAACACGAGTCATGTGTACCCATATAGTTTACCATTCATTAAAATGTATATTTTAAACTAAATCTAAGAGCTAGCAAACTTATTGCTAACTCTTAGATTTTTCTTTCTAATATATATGGCTAGGTGTTCAAACTTACTTCCATCCTATTTAAAACACAAATTTAATACGTAGTTATAGTTTACAAGTTATCTAGAAATATTAGTTAACAGGATGAGTTTCTGCATATGATGTACATATTTTCTAAAATGAGATTAATTCAATTTTTTTTCAAACTAAAAACTTATTAGTGTAAAAAAATGACAGTGAAAAAATTTTTTAAAATAATTTGCTTGAAAGACTTAAGTGATAAGTTCAGAATTTAACATAGACAAGAAAACAAATAAGAAATCCTTAATACAAGAAGAATAAGGAATACAAGAAGAATAAAGAATACAAGAAGAATAAGGAATAATAAAGGATAATTTATTTTTTCTTATCAGAAAATAGCTCATTCACTAAGAATTAATAAAATGTGCATTTTCTAACTAAAAAAAATATTACAAGAGTAGAAATATTTTTAAATAAGCCTTATTATTTACGTAACGCCCAAAATATATTTAAACATGTTTTTATATATATATACACACATTTTATCTTACTGGGGTACCATCATTCATCTTATATAAAGTCAAGGCAAAAACTAAATACAAGCAACAAAAATAAGGCTCAAATTTAGAATTTACTCCGATCAAAATTTAAGATACTTTAAAAAATAAAATTCTATACTGACTAACAAAAAATTAAATTTTTACTCCATTAAAAAAATTGGACGTCTATGTGACCATTGATTTTATAAAGAAATTGAAAGGCAGCAGAAATTTCAAATGGTCCGTAATAGACAACAAAATATAAAGATGAATTTAATCGGATATTTTGTAGAGCTTAATTTAAATTAGTAAGCTTCTGTATAGAATGCATATTTGAAATGAAAAAATATTTGCTAAAAAAAATTAATTTTATGTTTTCAATTTATGACTTTTTCGAACTTTATTGTAGATTTTCACCTTAGAGAATTTTATCTCATCAGAATAACTTACACAAACGTAAGTATCCTACTTTAAAATAATTATTTCGTATAAATCTTTCAAAATGTATTTAGTTATTAGAAATGAACTAATACATTTGTGGGGAAAAAACTAGTGTAATTGAACATATGATATACTTTCATTCACTCGTTATCCTTCAATTTCAGTGAACATAAATACAGACGTTATCATGTTTTTCAGTTAGTCATTATAATGTCCCCGCTTACGATTCTTGAAAATGAAGGATATCACATTTATGATACTGTCATCATTTAACTACGAAAAATTTGGAAAATTATATTTTTACAATGTTTCCTAGTTTACAAAATTGTTGTCAACAAAAATAAATAAACTTTAACCAATAGGTGTAATTTTTTTTCCCCCTGTTCTTCAAAAACTCTTTACAGAGAAGTTCCTGAAATAAAGTTCAGTAAATACTTTTCTGCAAACAAAAAAAATTAAGGTTTTAAAATTATTTGTATTCGCTTAAACATTCAATATATTATAAATTCAAAATTTTTATAATTTATTACAATGCGCACCCATTAAGTAAAATAGCTCTTTAATACTTCATAATTTTAAATCCTGAATGGGAAAAGGTTTAAAAATTGCACAATTCTTTCAACTAGATTAAAAATCCTAATTTAAACAAAAACTAAAAAAAAACAAACTATCTGATGTAGTTTTCTCAGATTACTATTAAGCCAAGACTGGGAACAAGAGATATTGATTAAAAGCTAAGTCATATTTTATGCTAGCCATTAAATTTTATATTTTAGTAAAATTCAGAAAAATTTGACCAAGGTCCTGGAGAAAAAATGAGAGCTTAAAATTTATAAAACCCTTATATTTTATGGGAATTTCTCCCTCAAACTCGAGCTTATGATTTTGTTTCTATGAGTTTTAGTTATTTTATTGATTATCTCAGTAAAAAAAACAAAAACATATTTCTTGTTTATGGTCTTGAAGATGAAAAATCAGAGTGTTATTTACAATGTCACATAAAAATTAAATTCTGCTATATTATTAATGGGATGAAGAGGTATTAACTTTTATGCTTGTATATAAAATAGTAGGGTAATTTAAGCATTTATTGACATTAAATAATCATAAATTATTTCAAAAACAATATTTTTTCCAATTTTTGAAACTTATTTTATAAAAAATGAAACGAAAAGTTATTTACAATATTTTTCAAAGAACGTACGAAATTGCGTTATTGTGTCATATTTCAGTTTATTATTCAGTTACAATAAAATCTCAAGTATATATTAAGAAACACGTGTTATTTGGTTATTTTGCCCTATTTAGGATACCTTTCACATTCTTGAAGAATAGTGTGTGATGTAAAATGTTTCGTAGACTAGCATTACTTTAAATCTTTACTGGTGCACATCACTGAGTTTATGATATTATCCTTGCTATATACTGTGAATGTTGTATGTGTCAAAGTGTCTATTACCTTGCATGTTTAAGATATATGGAAGTAAATATATATAATCTTCCATTTAAAACACTTTTCCTTCTCTACATAAACTACATTCATGTGTTTGTCCATATCTTGCATGTTAATTTATTGCATATGTAACACACTAATTATTGGTGAGATAAGCAATGCTGTACAACTCTTTATGTTTTACTTATTAATTGAAGTATATATGGATTGGTGTGTCCAGTATGTGAATAATTGTTTCATGGAAATATAAATGTATCCACACTGCAGTAGTGATATTAATTTTCTGAAAGTCATTCATGTTAAGATTGTGTCAGATACATGATAAATGTCTTGTGTATGTACTAAGCATGGGGAAAAATAAATATTTTAACCCAGCGGAATTTATGTTTTTTTTTTTCCTACTTAAAACATAAAATGTTGCATTAATATGTTGAAATAATTAATTTTTCGCATGGAAAGCTATTGAAAATGGGGAGAGAGAATGAGATAAAGATAATTTTGTAATATAACACAAAATCTCTGAAGAAAATATTAAATGTTATCTGTTGAATTATTTACTATGGAAATGCACTTCAGAAGAAATACAGCGTCAAACTCTGACTCTGATTAGCCGAATGTGCTGAAAACAGAAATCACATAATGCAAATAGATAAAATGTAAAGAAGCATGTAAAGTAAATTGTGTAGTATACATTAACAAAAAGATAGAATTCAAAATTTTGAGGAGGGTAGAAACTTTTCCCTAAGTACAATCATAAAATGTTTGCCTTACATCGTGAAGTCAAGTGTTTGTGTTTAAAATGACCTTTGTCGTAATGATAATTTAATACAGAGATAAAATGGTTGGTTTCTTCTTAATACTTTTTAACTTTACAGCATGTAAACTTATAACAATCCATGTAACATAAACTAATACAATAAACTATCATTACTTTCATCCAGAAAAATTAAAAGTTTCACTAGGAGTTCCGAAATCTTAATCAGTGAGTCTGTAGTTGCACTATAATAAATTTTTAAAAAAAGTTTGTTTTTTATAAAAAAATCTGTTCAGTGTGATATATCTATTAGAAAAGTACGTAAAGCTGAGATTTGATATTGTTCAGATATAAAATCTTATATTTATCTCACATCTTTCTGGTTAATATAGAACTTATAAATCTATGTTGTAGAACTAAAAACATCTCCAGAAATGTGTGGTAAAAGGTAATATAAGTAGTATTTTTTCGTTATACATACACTGCTACTCATCCAAAATGGAACACAATGAAAGAAGCTTCTAATAGATGTGAAACTTCAGCCATAAGTAAATTGTTAAAAAGACATACAAATGATAAAAGTAGTACCACCACCTCATACACTACAATTTTTATATAGCACTTCAAGTAATATATAGAGTCTAAACAAGAGTATGACTTTAACACTAGAAAGACTGAAACTTAGTATATACCTATATTGCCCAAAAGCAGTTAAAATGACTACATTGTGAAAGAATAACTAATATGTAAATAAATTTGTTTAAAATTAATTTTTAATATTTTTTATATTATTTAAAGTCATATAATAAGTTATTAGTAAATATTAACATTAAAAGAAATTAACTTCACTCGGAAAACAAATATACTCTAAAAAAGTCTAAGAAATTGTGCCATTATATACACCAATGTTTTTCTAATTGAAATTAAAAGGCAGTCAAAATGACTTCCTTGGGCAATCTAGTGCTAAGTAACTTTTTCCCGAAATGTTCCCCACTCTTTTTGGGAGACACTTTAGTATGCCTCGTCAAAAAATACAGAAATAATTTGAAAAGTTTCTAAGATTGAGATAAGGAGAATTTTCCCTACTAAAGATTGCGGATTATCTTACCAATTAATTGCTTCTAAGGTTATATGAAATTAAGTAACAGTGAATTACTTATGAGATCGGTGGGTCAAGAGGGATAAATCTACCTTAAGACACTAGCCTCGTTACACAAATGGATATGAGTACAATAAAGTTCTGAGAATCGCAATGACGATTTGCATTACAATATAGATAGCAGTAACATAACACACACAATCAAGGTATATTACACAATAATCTGTGTCAGGCAGTAACATTTGACATTTTTTGCAGCTTAGAAGGAGAATATTCGTGTCAATTGACAACACTGATCCTCTCCACGACTAATGCTAATCGCAATTTGTCAAAATTAAAACGTTAAAAAGTGGAATTAATTATTCAGTAAGGTGACAGGACTTCAAAGTAAATTATACTTAGTAAACTACACCATAAAGTACATGAAAAACCTTTTGAAAATGAATTTATGATTTTAACGTCAATGTACGAGGTTCAGAAGATAGTCTTTAGCGCTTAGTCCGTAGACTTTTTTGCCTAACGGTATGTAACCCACTTCTACTCTCCTGTCACAATTCGTTATAACACAACGGCATAATAGATCATTTATGTAAATGGAAAGCAAGGAAACATTTGCAGTGATTCACCGCTGCCATTGATCTTCAGCAAGCTGATTTGAGATCCGATAATGCAATCTTTTCGCTTAACCCAAATGATTCCTAACGTCTTTTGACTATTATCTGATAAACGATGAGGACCGGCTAATTCTGAAACAATGGTATTCTTGCTATTTTTTTCATCTCGATCACAATCTCTTTACCAATGAATGAAGGACGTCCTCCTTTCCTGATCTTGACATATTGTGTCTCATTCTCTGATTTTCGAAAACTGTCAACGATATGTGTTGTCATCAATTGTGTGTACTTTATTGCTCCAGCAAGTGTCGTTGCACTAGATGGTTGCTTTTACGAGACTTTTACTTTTAACAAGAGCCACAGTTTCTCAATGTAATTTAAGTCTAGGAGATTACTTGGTCAGTTAATCACTTGAAATTTTCTTTATTACGTCAGATAGTCCAAAACAGTCCTTTTTTCTTACCTGTGAAACAGAACCTATCATGCATGAAAACTGAACTTCTATGAACATCCATGTGTAGCTTCAAAGCTTCATTTTCTTGAGTAACAAATTAATGCAACAACTTCCACTCATAATAGCTTAGGTGCCTGTAAATTTATAGAAACAGTAACAGAAATAGGTATTGCATCCTATATCATCTGACTTGAGGATATTTTACGGATGGCATCATAAATTTGTAATGTAGTTTTACACTTGAGCGGCTAACACCTGTTACATGTGTAAAACATTTCTGCTTAGGAGTCCGCTATCGTACTCCACTCTTGCACTGTTCAATTCTGATATTGTGTGATTAAAGTCAGCAGTTTTCTTTTACGAATTCGGAGTAAGCCGAAATTTCCTTACAGGTTTATAGAATAATTATAAGATCTGTGGTCAAATATCTTGAAATAGTACTGAAACTGAAAGTGTCTTTTGCTGCCAAAGTAAATCTAATATCGTTATAAGAGGTTGTTGAAGATCTGACGAACATCCCTGATCACTTGATCATCACATCCATTATCACATCAAAATCGTCTCTCTTAAGATTGTGAATTTTGTTGAAAATTTTGTTAAATTTGCTGACGAGATTGACGAACAACTGTCATATTTACTCTTGAACTTATTTCACGTTTAGAAAATAAATATTTACATGGAGTCATTATTTCTACCTTTTTTGAAACAGCAAATGAAAGCTTTTTCACTTGTTACAATTAATGGTACACAGCTGCATTCTTTGAACAATTTTTTTATTTATGTATTTAAAAATTATATTCTAGCATTTCATATAATGTTTCTATTCAAGAAAATGATACAAGATGAAATTTTGTACATAATATTCACGCAATTTTAAAAAATTAATTTTTTTCGTAAAAATATGGAAAATTTTAAAATAATACTCCTTTTGTATTTATTAATTTTTTTATCTAAATTGTTTGTGATATTCCTAAGAATGTTTTAAGCAACTTTAGCGATCTATTTTACAATAACTTAATTAGTTTTGGATAAAAAAAAATAAAATGTTGATATACGTATACTAAAATTAAGAAAAAAAGCCAAATTCTCTTGCATTTTAATTAAAAATATATATATTAAGTTTACAGCAAAATAGGTCACTAATTTTGTTACATGCAATATATATATATATATATATATATATATATATAACACAGGAAAAATGGAAGTGATTGGTAAATAACTGTGGAAGAAGAGCCATTTTGAATGGGAAAAAATACAAACTGAGAAAAACCACTTTTAAGATTAAATTCTAAAGAAATAATTATTATAAGCTTAAATAAACATAAAATACCACTTTAAAATATTAACTACTTATTTTTCTTAAGAATAATAGCATTTTCATATTATTTCAACCCATATATTTTATAAACGATCTCTTTTTAGAGAGTATTAATTGTGAAAGAGAAAACCCAAGGAAAATGTTAAAAAAACTTTTTTCTGCCATAGCAGAAATTTTAAAGCTTTTTGCTTCGCATAATATTGAAATATTATATTTCTATGGGAAACATATGATGAGTAAGAACTGAAATTACAAATTATTGAGTACAAAATGCCTTAATTAAAAAATTTTACATGTACACGTTTCAAAAGAAATAAAAATTACATTTATGTAATACTTCAGAAATATCCTGCTTTATTTGTAACACCTTTTTTTAGTTATTATTTCACTTTTTCAAATAGCTTTTTTTAGCCGTTTTTATCTAAAAAGGGGGGCTTGGTCGAATTAACTAATTTGTTCTTTACATTTTTCAATAGAAGTTTTTTCCATCTTCTAATTTCCAGGCATACAAAAGTGATATATCAATCGAAAGATAATAATGCAAAGATTATAGCTAAATAAAAATAAAAAAAGTAATACTCAGGTGATTTTTAGGGTTCCAAGTCTTCTTAATTACAAAATGCTTTAAACAAATGAAAATAAACGAGATATAAATGTTTAATTATGACAGTAGAGAATGCATCTGATGCAATCAACACTTGAGATGACGCAATAATCAAAGCAATTGATGAAATGGGTTGAAATACTGAAAATTGGACAGAGGTCTCAAACTTTTGCAATTGGACTGTACATGTTGTACGGGTCGTTTCTGACAACGTAATGGTTGGGAATTTTCATCTTCAAATTTTGATCGAACTATTGCACATGTGTTATGTATAAGGATAATTAAATTATAGCTTAAGGTAAATTCTTCTTCTCATTTCATTTTTGCTTTCCTGCCTTACATATAATAATATAAAATTCAACAGCTAGTATTTTCTCAGTAAAAAATATCTTACCTTAAAGTTATAATCCTATTTCATTTCCTTTTATTCCCGAGATTTCTCCTGAGTAACTTGCATTCGAAAACAACACTAAAATATGATGAATTAACAATAATTGAAATAACAGCTCAAAAAACCAAGTACTTAGTAGTAATTAAGTCAAAAAGAGTTTTTCAAAATATTAATTTTTAAAAACTATACAATACAGTTCAAAAAGCCAAGTACTTAGTAGTAATCGAACACTTAGTAGTAATTAAGTCAAAAAGAGTTTTTCACAATATTAATTTTTAAAAACTTTCCGCTAACAGTGGGCTTTGGTTGCTTTATTAAATATTAACAATGAAAGTAAAAACAGAAAGGAAATGGAAAAGAAGGGTTTAAGTTTACAAGGGAAGTAAAATGCGTGATCGAAAAAAGATTAGAAGCATAAAATACAGTGTAACTTTTAAAATTATAAATCAGCTATCTTCAAAAATGTAAAAATAAAGCAATTTTGTAATGGTTCTCGATTGTTGTTTTAAAAATTATTTAGAAAAATTTCAAATTTTTAGAAATGAGGCAGATGAGGTGTAAATTTATTTATAAAAATACATCAAAATTACTTTTTTGAATGTATACTTTCTTTAGGGAAAATAATTAAAAGAAATGTGACATATTTTAAAATACAAAATTTGAAAATACAAATTAATTCATTAGTATTGATCATTTTTGCAGTAACAAATTCGAGAATTAATGTAGCAGTGACAAATTATCATAAATGTAGGAAATAGGTATCATATCAGTAATAAAACTATAAGCATTAAAGTGTGAAATTTCGATTCAAAGTGTCACACATTCTAGAAATTATAAAAAGACTCTTGTCTAATAAAATTGTTTTAACTACAGTAGTAGTTAAGAATTTTACCATCATTATTTCTTGAGCTTGACATGAGATAAGAATCACCGAAAATGACAGTTTCCTCCCAACCTATCTAAAGCAAATGTAGAAGGCTCAAGTTGTGCAGAAACTACCAGATTCTCTCTCTCTCTCTCTTAAGACCTTAAAGAATATGTTTTACTAAACTCTCTTTAGGTTAAAATCATTCATGTACATAAAAATATAAAAATGAGCAAAAGCTCATCGTTTTAGTTATAAAATTTATGCTCCTATCATTTTCTGAAAAAATTGTTCCATTTTTACCGTGCCTCTTAAAAATTACTTAAATTCATGGAAGCGATTAAAATCTTATCGCATCAATGCCATTTTAAATTTAGAAATAAATTACATGTAAGGGCAAACAAATATGTGACATATTAACGCGTTACTCATTAACACTAGATTGCCCAAAGGAAGTCATTTTGACTGCATTTTAATTTCAATTAGAAAAAAAAAATTACATAATAATGAACAATTTGTTAGAATTTTTTAGGATATATTTTATTTCCAAGTGAAGAAAAAATTTTTTATTGTTAATATTTACTAATAACTTGTTATATGACTGTAAATAATATAAAAAATATTACAAATTAATTTTAAACAAATTTCTTTACACATTAATCATTCTTTCACAATGCAGTCATTT
This sequence comes from Trichonephila inaurata madagascariensis, assembly GCA_019973955.1. Taxonomy (NCBI): domain Eukaryota; kingdom Metazoa; phylum Arthropoda; class Arachnida; order Araneae; family Nephilidae; genus Trichonephila; species Trichonephila inaurata. The sequence goes on from BMAV01007911.1 coordinate 29,353, forward strand.
TGACTGCTTTTGGACAATATAGGTATATACTAAGTTTCAGTCTTTCTAGTGTTAACGCAGTAAAACAGCTATAAGTTTTTAAGGGGACTCGGTACCCTTTGACTGGTGTAGAGTGGAAGTTTGGGAGGTGGAAAGGCAACTCAGATGTGTGTCATTCTCGTCACTTGACCAAAGTTTAAAATGACGAAGTCCAACGCAGTCGTCGTCTGCTAGGTTAGCACTAATAAAATTTTTATCCATATTTATACAGAGAGTCTTGCTTTTATCTTCTTTTTTGGAAAGTTTAAATAAGAAAACTACTTAACTTAATCCCTTAATTGGTTTGTCCGTGCACCGTACGGGCTACCGAAAGCTGGCCACAACCGATTTGCCCAGACGCTGTGCAGGCACTGATGTTTTCTATCTTTGATTGGCACCTATTTTTAATTCTTATGGTGAGATTATTAGTGCTAGTGTTTTTAAGAGATGCACAATTTGTGTGTGTCCATGGTACTGAAATACTTCTCATCCGGGATTTTCTGTGTGGTAAAAGCTGGAATTTTTCATTGAAGACAGGAATTAAGATTCTTGAAAATATTCCATAAAGAACAGGGATTCTTAGTTTCTCAATTAATTAATTTTCATCGAAGGGTAGTCCTTAATCAAAAACTCTTTTTAAGAAATATTTTCAATACTATGTCCTCAAAAAGTAATCCTCTCACAAAACTTTTAAAAAAAAGTTTAACAGGTAGTTCAAAACAAATGTCCATAGGATTGACAATTCATAAGCTCATGTTCAAAATTATCTTTACATGCATACAATTATGAGTTTCTTGTAGAGTAAACGATTTTATGAATTTGTGCAAGACAATGTGCAATATGTGGCGTAAGAAGAAATGAAATTGGAAAGATAATCTAAAAAAGTCGCTTCAAATTGTGTGTGCATATATATATATATGCACACACTCACTAAATCCTCAGCAGTTCGAAAAAGAAGCACGAATATGAAATTTTTTTTGTAAGTATGAGAGAAATTCATTTAATATATATGAAACATTCTTCATAGCATGCAGAGTGTGCTTATAAAAAACAAACATCTAGGTGATTTTGTGTTCCACAATTATAAAATAAAAAATAGTCTTACACTTCAGAATTGAAAATTAAAATAATATTCTTTCATTTTCGTATTCTGTTAAGTATTATACTTAGTTATATACAATGAAAAAAAATGTGACTTTTTTTTTGTAACATTATGGTCAAAAAAAGAATTGACCGCTTAAGGGTTTAACAATTATTGAAATAAATTCTCTTATTCTAATTTCTTATTCAACCTGTCCTAGGTCAAAGTCCATAACAACGACCTATACAATGTTTTCGCAGACTCTTGTGCCAAATTGACTATTGTACAGGTCTATCTTTCGTCTGTTCCCTCCTTCAGGTCTTGCCTGATAAAATCATCAAGTAGAAGCCTTTGTCTGTGAATAGAAATCTCACTGGATCAACTTCGTGACTGGAACCAGGACCGAAATGTTTTTCCCCAGCCCTGATTCCACACAATTTTTCCCTTCTTTCAAAATATCTATAACCTACTTTTTCACAAACTACGACCTTCGCTCTTATAAACATTTTTAGGTTTCAGTACATAACTGATTTAAAATACACTCGTTAGGCTGTCGGAACTACGATCATATTTGTTTTTTTGTACTTTTTACCACCAATTTTCATCTGTTCCTATACGTCAACGAAAACATTTCTATCAGGATGAAGAACTCTCCGCTCCGGAATAAAATTAAGGAATGCTTTCTAGTCTCCAACACCATTTTTAATTCACCGAAATCATCTTTTTTTCCAATCAAACTTGACTGGTATTGAATCGTGATGACAACAAAAAAAAGACGTGTCACTCCTATTATTGTGTTATTTTTATGCACGTGTTTATTTACTTCAATTATTGTGTATTACATTATTATTCAAAATGTTTAAGACGCGATTCCATTGACTATGAAGAGCCTTCTGTGATCCATTTTTTGAACGGAAGGAATGTTAAGTCGGTTTAAATTCATATTTAACTTGTAAAGATGTATAGGAAAAAAAATAATGAGTGAGATGGAATGTTAAGAAAATGGATTCGACGATTCAGTGATGGGTGGATCAATATTCATGACGAAGCACGGCGTGGGTGGCCTTCTGTTGTCAAAGATGGTTTGGTGGAAAAAAAGTGACTGAGAAACTTCGTGAAAACAGATGGTTCACAATAAGATTGCTTTGTGATGAGTTTCCACCAAGCACTGCTCAGGAGATTGGCTTTCATCTTTCTCTTCATCATCTCATCTTGCATCTTTCTTTGAAGAGGGTCTAGACAAACTTGTTTCCCGATATGACAAATGTTTGAACAATGGTGGTACCTATGCAAAAAGAAATGGTTTCTGACATGCGCTTTCATGTGAAAATGAATATTTTTATTGGAGACAGATAAAATAATGCCCGCGCACCATAAGTGTCACACGGGGCTTACAAAAGTAAGTAAAACAAGTAAAATAAGACAAATAAAATAAAAAGTAAATAACAAAACAAAAGTTACGAAATAATGAAATAACAAAAAACAAATGAGTTACAAAGACAAAAAAATACGTTACAAAATAAAACAATTATGCGTAACAAAACCAATACAATGAAATTACAAAAACACAGAAATAAAAAACTTACAAAAAATTACAAAATCAAATCAATGAAGATACAAAATAAAGTGAATGGATCTTTATTTGAAAAAAGTTGAAAAAATTAGAAGGCCCGTTGAATTTCAAAGCATGAAGTTTAACTTTCAGACATTTTCTTCTTTCTTAAATTTTGAACGAAAAAAATTATAAGATGTTCAACACTTTGCTCCCTACCAACAATTACCGTCACAAAGTCTGGCAGTGCACAGGTTAAATATTTTGAAGTACACTTTAAAATTACCACGACCAGTAAGGAATTGTGTGAGTTTATAATTTGTATAAAAGTGATCACAAAATAGTCTTCGTAAAATGGTCGGAAAAAATCAGAGAATTGTCAGAAAAGAGTGAGATGATGGCGTGTACTGAGTGCTCGAAGGAGAGACAAAGTTTTGAAAAACTTTTAAAATTTCTTTTGAAAAATTGACAATTAGTGTATAAAATTTTGTATTTTGTTTTAAAGAAAGGTTTTATAAGCGGATTTTTCCAAAATGGTACTTAGTTTCCGTGCATGATATTGTTAATAATATGATAATGTTGGAGATGATCATGAAATTGTTGAATAGGATTTTTCTGTACTCTCTACTACCTTAATGTGACTTGTTCTTTATAGTATAAATTAGTTACGATATTTTCCATCAGAATTGACTTAAACAGCTTGATGTTCAGCTGTGGAATCCTGATTCACTTTTGTTGTTGTATATCTGATTATTTTTTATAAACATTACTTTTACACATTTAATTCTCAAGCACCACTTATATTAAACATTTTGTATTAAATTCTATATTACTGTTAACTCGCTCTTCTTGCAATTTCATGTCAACACTGTTTAATATACTCTATTTTTTTTTTTAATTTTACTTATTTATTTGTAAAGTTTTCTGAATTCTAACCGCCATGATGATGCATCCTGTAACACAGTTTAATGTATAATCCAACTACTCAATATAACCTATATAGCCAACTGCTCTGATAGTAAATAAATGCTGGGTGTTTTTCTGGTCTCCTCTGTCCCTTTCTTCGTGTCTGGAGTACAAATAGTTTTCATCCATAAAATCCACTAACAGCTTTAAGCTCTCGGTTGAGTCCCGTTTTCTGGGCAATGCAATGCATATAACTTATTCGTTGCATCAAAGAGCAAAGTTAACAATCAATCAATCATATCCTTATAAAACATTTTTATTATTTTTTTACGTTCTTAATAACTGTTTTAGAATGTCATATTTCTATAAAAAATATTTCAGAAGAATTTTTGTACATATTGTTTATATAATTTTGAAAATATAGATTATTTCTAAAAACATTTTAAAATTTTACTTATCGTGTATTTATTAGTACTTATATTTGTTTTTTAACATTTTCAAACACGTTTTAGATAGTTGAAGGGTCGAATTTACAAGTTTATTTAGTTTTTAAAGACAAAAATATAAAATGTTGATATGTCAGTTATGTGTTGATTAATAAGGCCCTTGTCGCTTTTATTACAACTTTTTAAGTGCATTTATTTTATTACAAAACAAATCTTTACTTTTGTTTCATTAACTTTAATTGACTCCAAATAACAGTTTAAAATATTATCTATTTATTTTTCTAAAAAGTAACTGCATTTCGAATAACCTTAGAGGGTATTTTATATAACTGACGACTTTTTTCAGTACATTAATTGCATTTTAATATGAAGGGAAATGTGTTAAAAATTAATTTAAAAAAAATAGCTTTTGTAAAATTTTTCGCCTCATAATATCAAAATTGAATAGTTTGTACGAAAAATTATGATATGATTAAAAAAATAAGTTATGAAATTATAGTATTAACTATTTTTATAAAACTTTACTCTATCATGATAAAAGTTACAATATTTTAATAACTGTTTTAAAATGGCTTAATACATTGCGATTTTTTAAATTTGCATATTTTGACAAGCTTTTTCGATTCTTCATAAACTAGTAAATTTTGCTTATTTTAATGGGGTTTTTATTCAATTTGTGTAGTAAAGAATGAGAAGTTTAAAGCATCTAAACAATTTTTGCTGTGAAGTTACTGTATATTTTAAATAGTAAGAAATATGAACACACAAATAATAATAAATTATTTTTCTCATTGTTTAACACAGGATAACTTTTGGAAAATGTACCATTATTCCTACATTTTTATATCCAATTGAAGCTAAAGAATGTTCGAATTTTGTGTGCTTCAAATTTTAAATTTAGGCTTTATTTCATTTTTTTTCTGATTATGATGTTACAAAATAAAATCTATTGATCCCATTCACTAAATTGAGGCCTACAGAATGAAAATCTGCAAATACAATATAAATATAAAATATCACCGCTATGCAAACAATTTTTTTTTTAATTTAAGGGAAAGTGTGAAAATTAGAGACTGAGAATATATTATTTAAACACTAAGTTTTAATGTTTTGCATTAACACATATTCTTTTTACACTAAATATATTTGGTGAACCAGGAGTATTGCCCTTATTATAAATATTTATTACGCTCAAGCTATTATAATTTGACAAATGTTTGCTTGGATATTTTGGTAAGAATTATTATGAACTTTTTATAAGACCATTTACCCCTGTAGATAACAGCATGTGCCACCTCGGTAGCAAAGACACTGTCTAGGCGGTATTCCAGTTCCCGCGATGTGATCTTTTACGCTGCATGTTTTTTTAAACATTTCATACCATCTCTTCATTGATTTTGCACCAGCATGCCCATAACAATTTCTAAATTTACGCTGGACACTAATAGGTGAATTTGCTTCCTGAAATCAAAACACACGTTAGACTTTGTCTTGAGTTAACGTTATTTCAGCTGAAAATGATATCTTCCTTAGAAATGTTTCCTCATGTCCCTCTTGAAAGAGCACTTCCGTCATCTATTGTACAAAACAACTACTGAAACTAAACTACTCAGAGATACAAACATTACATTTTTATATTAAAAGTTCATTTTGTTATAAATTTTAATAATCAGGGCAAAACTATAGATTCTATACCTGATTCATACTTTAAGTCTTCTACTTCCATTAAAAGCTCATATAAGACTTTCTTCCCCCTCTTTCTCAGATCATTTTGAGTCTCGAGATCTAGACAATTTCTGCTCACTTTATTCCCGCATTGTCATTCTGAAAAGAAAAAATGACTGACAAGTACTCTAATTTAAAACCCAGACGTTCCATAATACCTAGGTGACCCTTTGTCCATCATTAAATGTCACTAGAACCTCATTTACGCCAATATCAACAACTGTTTTGAAAAATACGGGTATTTTTATCAGTATTTTCAAATCGTAAAACTGAAAGATTTGATACTTTTTACCCAAATACTTTTTTTTATATAATTTGATGTATAATATAATGTTATTTTTTATATAATAAGATAAATCAGTAACTAAATATATTTAAATGCATACATAGTAGAGATAGGCAAGAAATTCTTTTGTTTTTTGGGAGAGTATTTTTTGTGATTTTGCACTGTAATAAATACATCACAAAATAGTATTTACTAGCCAATGTAAAGCATTGCTTCCTCATTTGTTGAGCGATAATAATGTCATATAACCCAATATGGTATAAAATATTTAATGGTACATTCCAAATCCGAGTAGAGTTTGGAGGGCTGAATCCCAACTCAGGTATCGTTCACAATACTTTCTCATGTCTTAGAATTACGAGATTCGCTGCCAATAGCTTTCGTGTTGTTTCTAAGTACGAACAAGTAAAACAATTAAGCAGTTAAACCAATTCAAATAGAAATTAACGGAGGAAATTCTGTTTTTTTTTTTTTTTTTCGTTCACATTTCTCTAAAAACATAGAATCCTCTGAAGATATTTAAGTTTTTTTCTTGCTATTTGTGTAATTACTATTGGATATTGATGTGTTTTGTTTTAAAAAAATAAAGGTTCATAATATTCTATGTTTATTTTTAAAAATATTTTTTTGAAAAAATTATATTTTGAATGTCCAAAAGTGTTAGCCCCCTTGAAACAAAAAACATATTTATGATTAAAACAAAATAAAAATAGTTTTCGAAAATTGTTAATAAAAAATACATTGAAAATGTAGATATCTCTAAAAAAGGGATATGGTTATATCCTAAAATTAGTTGGTTTATATTTTTTAATTAACTTCTTCCAACTTCTGATTCTCCCACACATAAAATAAAATATATCAATAAAAGAATAATAATTCTGAGATTATAACAAAATAGAAAACAAGTTTAAGGATAAATTTTAGGGCACTGAGGCCTCTTAAGGAAATTTTTTTAAAAAAATTATTTTTCCCCCCACATAAATATTCAGAATTACGTTTTATAAGTGTTAAGTATTAAATTTTACATTTTAAAGATGCATATTGTGTACAAATTATTCTGTACGTTTCGAAGTATTTGCTTAAGAATTTCTAATTTCTGAAATACCAATAGTTCATAAAATTAACAGAATTCAAGTTGCACACAGCTTATGTAGTCGGTGCGAAAAAAATAAAATTTTCACTTATTGTAAAAAAAGTCAGCAATAAAATTTGAGGTGAAAAATGACCATATTCAAAAAATAATAATAATAATAATTAATGTGTTTATTTTTTCCCCAAAAAACTACAGAAGTACATGATTGAATAATTTGTATTTTTTAAACAGTGGCACACACACAAAAAACAGTCCAGTTCTTCCATATCAAATAATTAATTTCATTCAAAACTCAGTATTTGGTTACAGGTTGTGATCCGTACATTATGCCTGAACATAAAAAGTCGAAATATAAAGGGAATTTTATATAGGATGTGAGTGAGTGTTTATTAACGCCACACTTAAAACAACACGAGGGCTATTGTCAACGGATTTCATAATATTGAACCGTGGTCAAGTTATACCTGAGGACGATTTCTGAGCCGGCACCCTACTCTCCTAACTTCTACTCCACACCAACGCGAGGACTGATTTAACGAGAATCAACCCCTTTAAACGGTGGGTCTTCGCTAGCACCAGGAATCGAACCCGCAACTCAACAACTCCGGCCTTGAGTTCGAGAGGATGACCATTTCGATGTGGGATGTCATATAAACGGAAAAGAAATCCCTTTAAATATAATCTTCCTTAAGGGAATACATCTGCATAAAAAATCATTAAAACTAAATATTAAAATCCTTTTTTTCTGTGTTAACGAATACAAATGGAAAAAAAAATAATTATACCGGTGGTTTAGACTAATTGAACCTCAAAACTTGTTTTTGTGAAGGAATAAAGGAAACAATGATTAAATGTTTTTTTTTTCTCCACAGTTTAATATTCATTCAAAGTTACATATTACGCACATATACAACACTCACAATAAGAATACAGAATCAAGCGATAATACAACATATAGCAATCGATTAAATAAAAATAAATGGGAAAAAGAATTATCGTCACCTAAGTCCCCGAAATATATTTTATTATTTCGTCCTCTAAGCTAAAGCAATTATTTCGGTGCCCTTTTCCTATTAGACAAGTAATTGCAACATGCTGAAACAAGAATCTTAGTATGACAATTTTAAGCACAATATAGTTTTTTGTAGTATCGATAAGAAATACATTAATGCATTAAAATGGGTACTCATTAATAAATTATTACAAGCCACATTTGGGTAAACATTTTATAAATACTGTAAAGTAAACAGACATGCGATGCAATTATAATTAAAATTAATCCGTAATCATTTTCTCAGTGACTCAAAAACAATTTCCAATACTCTATATACATAAAAATCCGAAAACTTAAAACATTAAATTTTTTACTGTAAAGATTATAAGTTAAATTCTCAAAACTTAATATTAATCAAGAACGAAATGCAAGACTACACAGTTAAACACAAGAAAGTTGTAACTAAATTACATTCTAACATTATGTAACTCTTAAGCCCATGCTAACACAGCCCTTACAACCGAAATAACGCTCCTCAAGATAAGATCACAGAGCCTTGATATAGTGTCACCAACAGCCGAGTTTACAGGGGTAAAAGAAAACTTAACGCGAAAATTTACACAAATTAGAAGCAGATCTCAGGCGCCATGATCTGTTTACACTTCAGTTGAGAAATTCCAAGTGCAAGACATAAATCTGAATATAAAAAATAATTTAAAATAGTACTTAAATGTTACTCTCAAACGTCAAGCAATTTCTCAAGCCCCACAAGAACATGTACAAACACTTGTGTAACTTTTAAAAATAATCATACCTATATACATTATAATCTGATATGTACATATTAAATTAGATTTTTATTTATAACAATTTAAAGCAATGAATATTTATCGAATAAATTCAATTATGGACCATTGATTTGCAATTTTTTATGGAAATGTTTCATGAAAGAAATAAAATGTATTACGAAGTTTTACAAAATTTGAACTCTTTTTCTGTAAACGAACAGCATACTTTTATAAACATATTCAGCCAAAATTAAATTAGAAGTGATTAGGTGTGTGATTTCAATTAAATATGTTCTTTGAATTTTTTTAACTATGTAATGAATTTAAAATTTTAACTTTTTATTACTTGCATCAGTAAAAAAAATTATATTACTTTAAAAAAAATAAATGCACCAAGAATTTATCCGGATGGGATGAAAATTGATAGATATGATGCAACAGTATTGAAAACGTAAGGCTAACAGTATTATTAAAATTAAATATTTTATTCAGGAAATACAACTGTAGCGACCCAGAGTGAGTGAGTGAGTGTAGGGTTTTTTGGCGCAAGAGCCAATTTTGGCTATGCTGCGCCAAACATTTGTTAAAAAAAAATTCAAAATGTTTTATAAAATATTTTAAAATAATGACAATACAGTTTTAGAAAGTTAAAATTTCAAATCACATAAAATCGTTTTCAAGTAATTAAAGAAAAAATTTGGTGGGGATTCCCCCACCATGTCAGACTATATCTTAAAATAAAAACATAGAAAAAGACGAATGGAACATGTTAGTTTAAAACAAAGTTAGATAATACAAGTTATCAAAAAATTAGCTTTTATTTTTCTTGAATCGGGTTGGAGTTAACGTGCGTAAATAACTGTCAGGATTGTTTATAAAACATTTTTTATGTGCGAATTTATACGTAGGATCTGGCTCAATTTCCTCCTCCACGTCATACATAAGTAAGTCTTCGTCATCAATAGTATATTCCGTAGGTGCTGACTTTCTGGGTTTATGTGGAGCCATTTTTATTTCAATTTTTGAATTCAGTACTTTTGGGCGCTTTCTTCTATTTTTTGAATTCTGTTTAACATTTTGTGGGATTTTAGATGCATTACAAATTTCGCTATTGGGTGTAGTAGTTTCAAACTCTGATAAAGGAACTGATGGTTGAACTTTAGTTGAAAGTGCGGCGAATTTATTAGAAGTTGTAGGAACTGGGTTCGTTTCAGTTGATAAAGATGAGGCAGAGGTATTCAGGCTATCGTCAGGGGCAGAAGCAGAAATGGGTTCAGGTAATCGAGATTTTGTTTTTCGTTTTATTGAAGATGCGGAAGGCAAAAGGTTTACTTGAGTGGTAGACGACGAAGTGGAAACTGAAGGAATTGAAGGAGATGCATTTGGCTGAAGTAGGAATGTTAGAGGTGGAAGAAATTGTAAAGGTGGGCACTTGATTTTAGTAATATTTCCATCTGTTTGTGTTGTACTGGTAGTAATTGAGGGTTTGACAACTTGGGCGTAAGTTTGAGAAAACTGCGGGGCAATTAATTTTCGGGCTTCAAGGTATGATATATTTCTATTAGTTTTAATGAGTTGAATTTCCTTTTCAGTTTTCCATTTAGGACACAGTTTTGAGTCGGAGGAATGAGATTGTGAACAATTGACGCATTTATGCTCCAGACTGCAATCTGTGGAAGAATGACCAACAAATGCACATCTAGAGCACGTCAATTGCCAACGACAGGAAGTTTGAGAGTGACCGAACCTCTGGCATTTGAAACAGCGCAGAGGGTTCGGTATGTAGGGACGAATTTTACAATTTAAATAACCGGCTTTTATTGTGTTTGGTAGTTTTGGACTATTAAATGTTAAAATTAAATGTTTTGTGGGAATAATTGTAGAGTCTTATTTTTTATTGCGATTCTCCTGACCTGGGTTACACCCTGATCTGAAAATCCCTCAATGATTTCAGCCTCAGAAGAGTGCACAACAGGTCAGGTTCAGAAATGACACCTCGGCTGGAATTAAGGGACTTGTGCGGAGTTACAGTTATAGGACAATCTAGAAAAGATTTCGCGAGCAGAAAAGATTTTGTTTGAATAGCGGAATTCGTTTCAATGAGTAGATCCCCGGAACGTAAACGTTTTACTTATTTCGGTTCATCTCCTATTGCAATCAGAGCTTTTTGAATGGCAAATGGCGATTTCAGGGACATGGCATTGTTAGGTAAGGATAAAAGTAAAAATCGTGCATGTGTAGCAGTTTCGTCTATGTTAATTTTGGTAAAACTTAAGGCCTTTACCCGGGCACAGCTGCATTGGATCCATAAGTACGCGTACATAACTTCGTCCTGGCGTGTCTCCACCCACCACGGAGTCCAACAAGGTAGGCAGTGTGCTGGTCATCTATCAAATACCAGGCACGGCGCTTACCCAGAGTACACCCAGAATATAGTGATACAGTCCAGGGTGAGGATCCAACGTGTAAACCCGACACCCCTTATCTGCAGCACTAATCCTACAGCAGTGTCTCTTCGGGGACACCGAAGAGAGGTACTACCAGCCGATTGACAGGAGCGGGCTCACTCCTGCCTCCCGTCTACAGCGAAGCGTGGGCCAAAGGTATTCCCATGACACCATTTTCCTCCTTACGGGACGCCGCACACGGCAAACATGCGGGTAGGCTAACCAACGGTGTTAGTCGAAAACAAATAAAGCAACATAATTAAAAAAAGTATTGAAAGAAATATACGAAAAAGAAACTAAATAAACTCAATACAAAAGGTAAACCAAAATATGTTAATAATAAATAGTACAACGATTTAATCATGTACATCTTAAAGAACATTGGTCTGTGGTCTCGACGTGAAAGGAAGAAAAGGGAAATTTGAATGTCAAGAAGGAGGGCCGAAAATAGAGAAGGATCACTAGGGTACCCCGGGTTTGTGACATCCGTGTTTACCAAAGACAGTAAGCCCCTTGGGAAAAGGAAAAGATCACTAGGGCACCTCGGGATTTTGACACCCGTACTCACCTAAAGAAGGTGAGCCCCCTGAGGGGGTAGCGACCCAGAGCTCGCAGGGATAAGAAGGTTCGGAGAAGAAGTTGACATGATCTTAAAAATAAATACTTTTATTTTATATCGAACACTATGAATGATTTACAACTTTATTGCTTAAACCTGTAAGCAATCTTAAATCCTATTCTTATAATCTAACTTATAAGATTATTCAAAAAAGACTTCACTGAAGTTTGAGTTCCTTGTACCAGTTCTTCTCGAACCATGATAGCTCGGTACAGCTCCACTGTTACTTTTTTCCACAACTCCGGGTGGATTCTAAGATGAGTATTAATTTCAGGCCACGCGACTTCCTAGTCACAAATAACTTTCTAATATTCTGAGATTTCACGATTTAGTTCATGCACCTCAATGTCAAGGTTTAAATAGCATTTATATCTGCATAAAATCGTCATCTTTATGGAAAGCGGTTTTTTAACTAAAATCACGGTTCACGGTTTCCCCAAGAGAATTAGTAGAAATACCACAAATAGAACACCGTCATACAACTGTAAAAGCAAAATAATAATAATTAGGATTTAGCCCACCTCTGACCTTGATAAAAGCTGTTTTCCATCCAGGCACTGACTCATAAAGTTGGCAGACGTCCTCCGGCAACATTTCCGGTTATGCATGTTCCAATGGGAGAGTTAGATTTGCATGAGCAAGTTAGTGAGGAGAGATCTGAAGAACGCGCTGACCAGGGAGAGTAATACTAAGGCAAGGTGTCGAAAAATATCTGTATCCTGCCAAAATGTACTCTGTGTTCCCTGAAAGGAAGGGTATTACAGTACGAAAAACCTAGTCTACGTACTGAGATACTGTAAGGCGATAACGGCTGAAAACCAAAGGGAGCTGATAATTAAATGGAAGAGGCACCCCATACCATAACTCCTAGTCGTCAGGATATAAAGTAGAGAACAATTAGGTAAGTATCCCATCGATGTCTTGGGTGCTTCCATACACGCCTTCGCAGTTCATCGAGGTTCAGTTCAAAGTGAGGGTTAATCCCTGAAACCAGTTTACTCAAGTCTGGAAGATTCCAGATCAAATGCAGCGACATCACTCCGAACGCAACTGCGAGGCGCAGTCGGTGCAATGGCCTTAGTAATATCAGCTCTTGTTCGCTGAGTCACCTCTTAATGATCATTGCAATTTCTAGTGTCCCAGTTGACCGTCGGATCGTTGACAAGAACACGTAAGGAGTTTTTAGAGCAGATTTTGAACGATCACTCTCCTCGCATTCTATCGTCACACTCTCAATCGACTACTATCTTTTTGACCACCTTAACAGTCATATTTCACCCCTTCCTGCCATTATCATGAATGGTAGTTTTGCTTCAATTCAAATGTCAAGCCCTTTTGCTATTAGACCACCCCACTTTTTATAGTCTAATTGCATGTTCTCTCTCCAATGATGACATCTGTTCACACTTTTCGCAAATCCACTGAGAAGCCTATATACTGCCGCAATGGTCTTTTGTTTTACGTACTATCTTTTGTAGTGCGCAAGAAATTCTAAAGTCACTGGAATACAAAATTTTGCATATTCTATTGTAAGTTATTGCACATGCAATTTTGTCCTATTTGGGTTATTCCTTCGTGAGTCGTTTTTTATACTATAGAGTACATTATCAAAATTTTTTAATTCTTTTTTTAAATCGAAATTTAAATAGTATAGTGTTTTCATTCTAAATAAAAGTTACCTTAAAATGCGTTTCAAAAAAAGTGAAGAACACTATACTTAATTATTTTTATTATTAAACTACATTAGTACAGCATCCAACAAAGAATGAGATCTTAAAGCTCTAAGCAGAATGATTTGGGAGTGAATTTTCAAAAAATCAACCCTCGCCGTTTTACCTTCGTAACTTAATTACCATATTAATTGATGCAAATCCTTAATTTCTAACCTAATTTCAAAAGTTGATTAATTAAAAACTGGTAACAGAAGTTTCTAGAGAAGAGAAGAATGTCTTAAGCATTCATTAAAGAAAGATAAAATTACTCAAAATAAAATTATAATTTTATTTCTTAATTTTGAAGTATAGTTAGTAATAAAGAGAGCATAAAATTTTTGTAACATAAAAGGGCATTCTAGATGATTAAACATAAAGATCCGGCAGATGACTCGTATTTCTTATTTAAAAGTCTTTCTGTTTAAGGGGGGAAAATGTTTAGTCTTTCTCCTTTGTGAAAAGGTGCGCGCATTTTTTTAGCTTTAAATCACTTCAGGTTAGTACAAACTATAGTTAAATACAACTTGCTAATTAATGTTTAACAAATTTAAAATCAGAAACATTTTCAGCAAGGAATTACTATATAAATGTCAGAATGAAAAAGTAATCCGGAATTGTTAATACAAATTGCCATTTCATTTGTGATAAAAACGGTCAAAGTGTTTATCTCTATATCGCTTAGTTGATAAAAGAACAAATTAAGCATGCATTAAAATGCTAAGCAATTTTACTAAGGAAATTCTTTGGTACACATAGAGTAATAATTATTAAATAATTTAATGGTGATTGTTTTTTTTAAAAAATTAATTGAAAGAGATAAAAGAAACAACACACACATACAGTATGTCCACTAAAGTTAATTGCTACCCTCTTAACTATGGAATGGCTGAAGCTATATTCATAGAAGTGGTGTCTCGGTATAGTAAAGTAGCCTCGTGCTATTGAATAAAATCACCTACCAAGACACCCGGTGGAAAAGTGTGGATTTAGCATTCGTACCTCAAAAACGGGACAAGTTAAGGGAAAAAAAGTTATTTACAAAGTTGTAAAGCATCGCCAATTTAGTACGAAAAGTCACCTTGTGGACATTAATGCAAAGAATAGAGCGATTAAAACACGCATTTATTTTTTCGTGATTCACTGCACTGTGATGTGAAAAAATGATCTGAAAAAGAAATAAAAAACAACTAGCTAAAACAATACACTTTCATTTGAGATGTTCAAATTTCTCACTGTCAGCTACAATGCTCATTCGGATCCTCGTTTGTATGTAACGTTACGCACTTTTGAGCACAGAGCATGACAAGTTGGCACAAGCGTCCGTAATAGGTCCTGCAATGTTTATGGAGGGGTCGCATACACCTGTTGCTTCAGGTAACCTCACAAGAAAAAGTCCATTGGAGTCATATCAAGTGAACGTTGAGGTCAATCTTCGACATCGCCATATCCGTTTTTTTGGTTCCCTAATTCCTTGACGAGGTATTGTTTCACTGGAGATGTCTTGTGAGAAGGTGAGCCATCCCGTTGAAACCATAGATTCTTAATATTAAACAAGGCAAATTCCCCACAAAATCAGGTATTACATTCTGAAGCAATTGTAAATATGCGCCCGTTAACGGGCCCTCATACAATACTGACTTCATGAAACTCCACTAAAGACCTTGATGGATGTATGTATCTCTAGTGATGATAACGACTCTGATAAAGGTATTCGCAAATAATTTCATCTATTATTTATTAGTGCCGAATAATTATGTAACTAGATGTTATATATTTTCATTGTTTTCGTTTAATTCTATAAGTTCGGTTTTAAAATGTATAAATATTTTCTTTGCACTACTTAATTTTGCCTATAAGAATTACGCATTTATATATTTTAAATTGTACTTTTCGGCAAAATTGTGTACATACATTATATCATTTTACAGTGCTTAGCTTCATTACACGGTTTTTATAAAGAAAATATAGTTTACTCGACTTTCAGATAACATGGAAAGTATTTCTAATTTTACTATAGGAAGTTTATCTACTTTATACAATTCTTTTTACTGGAATTCTGAAGAAATTATCATGTAAAAAGAAGAGTTGGGTGTTTTTATTTCCTTTAATTTTAACCTGTTTTATCCCAATTTATTTATTTTGTTCAAATTTGATTAGAATTATATATTCTAAAGCTAGTTAAACCTAAACAAACTAAATATAACAAAATTTGAAAAAAATTATATATTTTATATAAGAAATCTGACCCGCCCTCTTAACAGGGATAAAGTGGATAAAATGTGCAATTAAATGTTTTAGTGTTCTCTTCAATGATGAAAAGCTATTTCTGAGTTCTTTGTTTTAATAATACTTTCTTGTTTACAAAATATTTTACTTTTCAATTAAATTTCACTCTAAGTTTGGTGGAAAGGTCCAAAGCAAGCCTGACGAAGCATTTTGTCACATTTGCCACACTATGTTTTTGATTTTCCTTTGCAGCCCTCTTTTTGACAACGACGTTGTTTTTCTTGCTTTAGTAAAAAATGACTAACACTATCTTCACAAATGTCTTCTTTTGCATAAGAAGGTACAGTCGAGATCCTAGGTTTACTGCTCGTTCTTACCACAATTTTTTTTTAGATAAGACTGTTGTTACAGCTCTTTGGAATTCCTTCAAGTTTAGGGCTTCATCTTTGTTCAGAGTTTTTCAGAGAGAGAGTTCAGAGTCACATGTGAATTATCCAGGTGTTTACTATAGCCATATCCAGTGAACCTATAAAAAGTAGCAGTACCACTTTTTTCCACGAATGTTAATGGAATAAAGTCCTGCCAACCAGTCGTGGTAATCCACACCCTTTATGTTTGTTGAAAGAATTTATCAAATTTGGCAATTTCACGTAAATTGTATCTTTGTGTCCTCTTACATCAAAGCAGGGTTTTAAAGTACTGAAATTTGTAGTAATAGTGCCAGTACTATTGTCATTCCATCGCACGAGGAAAATCTCAGAGATTTCATCAAATGCAAAATCAGACGTGTGTTTTTTTTTTTTCTTCCGAATAGATTTAGCATTCTTCTAAAGGACAGTCATGGCTTATCCGATTTTCTCGTCTGGTCCTCGTCTGGTCACAAAGACTTTTCAAAAGATCAATGTTAGTAAAAAAATTACCAAAATATAAACTTGAAGGATTCACAAAATTCTCCGTTAGTTTCATCATAACCCGAGTACCAAGAGGAGTGTGTCATTTCTTCCATCAGATTCTTTACCGCAATAGAGAGAAAAATTGTAGCAATATCCCTCGCTTCCACAAAGAGCCAAAAGTTTATATCCATAACGTATTGGCTTGCCTCGGATAAACTGTTTCAGACTATTCTCACCGTAATACATGATGATCATTTCATCAATGCTTATATTTGCAGAGAAGAATACAAATTTCATAAAATTACTATTGAGTATGGCAAATCTATCAAGTCTTTACATTGAAGGATCGATCCTGGGTATGCTGACCTACAGTTCCATTGTCCACAAAGTATAAATAAGATTTCAACTTTTGGAAGCGGTTTCGTAACATGGCATTTTTCACAGGAATAATGCCAAAGTCTTCAGCATCTGACTAATAATCCCGTTCACAGGTACTTCAATGATAACCAGTTAGAAGCAAAACTCCTATAAAAACACGTATTTCGTTAGCAATAGTCAAGAAAGCGTGCTCGTTTTTTTACGTCTACTGCATATCGCAGTTTCTTTTACGATGAGATCGCATACTTCACCGGAATAAAACTGGTGAAAAATCTTTGTTGGAGTTTTATCGTTCAATGCAGTTTTCATCTGCTTGAACAAGTCACTTACAGTTAATTCAGTTTGTGTTTCCCCTTTTGTATTCCCGGTGATTTATTTTAGCTTTTCTTCTGCTCTTCTTTGTCAAACAACTAGAGCTTGTGGATAGTTCAGATTGGAAAGTATCTCCAGTTCTTATACTCCCAAACACCCAGGAACATCATTTACAATAATCTCGCCAGTATTTACTTCATTCTTATCCTCTTCATTTTCGTCAGTTAGTTCAGTGGCATCTGGTGGTAACACAAAAATTTTAACATTGCTCTCATCATCTAAGTTAATAATATTAATGCTTCCTCTAACTTCAGAAACCTTTGCACTGGAATAAATAATCAGGGGTGAAACACTAGAAGGGAAATTATTATTCTTTTTTTACTCTTCGTTATAAAATAGAAGAAGTGCGTCGATTGCATGCGTATCGTCCCACTGTCCTATTTAGAGGACAGTTAAAAAATTATTTGCTGAAATTTATCTAAGAACAATATCACTCTAATTAACCACCGGGATCATAATAAAAGATTACTATCACATAAAAAATTCCTAGCCAAGTGTTCAAAGTAAACTGAAAAAGAATTCCGCATCCCAAAGAGATAATACAAACTGCTCCCACAAATGCGATGAAAAAGCAAAATTTCCAGAGGAAGGAGAGAGTACACATAACTCACGCTGAAAAACGCTAATATATATCCCTACATGTTCCAACAGTCAAAATATTCGCAACATACAAATAATGATTTCCACATGATATTTTTCAGCTCTTCACTAAATAGGACAGAGGGATAAAAATGGTTAATAACTGAAGCCATTTGCGGATTTACGGGACACCCGAATGTGCGTGTATCTATATATATATATATATATTATAGATATATCTATCTATTTATATATATATATAAATTTTCGTCGCAATTTAAACTACACGAAGGATATTGATGACGGACTTCATATTTTTCAACTGAGGGTCAAATGACAAAGATGACATCTGAACTTGCATCCCCTCTCCTAACTGCTACACTACGCCATCATGAGGACTAAGTTACAACCGATCTAACGTTCATCAGCTCCTCAACACGGCGGGTTTTCAGTGGCATCAAGACTCAAACCCTTAACTCGATAACGCCGACAATGAGTTTGCTCCGATAACCCCTCGGCTTTTGTGGTCTCACTAAATTCAGGAAGGGAAGCATTTATATTTTTTCGACTATGACTTTAAAAAGGGTCTTTCAACGTGTGAAATTTTAAAAAAGTTTTAGCAAAAGCACTTTACATGTCATACTTTGAGGGAGTTACCGGTAAAAAAAAAATTCGAAAGTACCAAAGTTATTGAAATGCCATTGAAAAGGAAGACTGTAGAGCTAAAAATGCAGCGTAATGGAATGAGTGGAAAAAATTATATTTTTCGATGAAAAAAATTAACCTTGACAGGCTGATGGTTAAGAACCTTAAAATAATTTGAGGAGGGACCTGAAAGAATACTTCCATCGACAAGGGGGAGTAATGGCTTGGGGAATCTTTACTGATGATGAATTGTGTGAATTACAGGAAATTTTTTTATATGGTCTCACCCTGATACCAAGCTAAGCTACATGATTATCTAATACTTTATGGATTTCATTCGGTAATGATACCAGAATATTTCAACAGGACATTACTTTTTGTCTCTCTCATACCCCTAAATCCAGGAATGGATTCAAAAAAGAAAAGATGAAAATTCTGCTGAGTCTCAGCCGAAATAGAAAAGAATTAGTACATGTTATGTCAGAGTTTTTACACAGTTATGTAAGTTTTTACTATTAATAAACAGTTTTTATCTATAAATGACTTGAAAGTAAAATAATGGGTGTACATTTCTGAAAGTTAATTTAACCACCTGATCATGTCAATGAAAAAAAAAAGTTACCAGGAGAAACTCAGAACCAATATCATGTTAATTTTCATACTTTTTTTTGTTTTTAGTCAAGTGGATTTATAAATTGTTAACATTGTATTTACCAATTATTTAAAATATGTGTTTTACTTACCGTAAAATCCGGCGTATAACGCACACCTATACTTTCAAGCTGTATTTTTTAATTTTTAGGTATATTAGCCGTATAACGCGCACCCCCTTTTTTACGAAAAAAAACTTAAAATGTACGTGTGCAATTTTCTTATATTTTGAAGTCATTATTTATTGGATTAATAATTCCTGACTCTTTTGAAAAAATAGTATACTTCTAGAATTATACAATCCTTAAGAGCAAGAAGGGAGAAGGGGGGGGGGAGAGACAAAATCGGCGCTATGGTTGGATTTGTCTCACGCTTTTCTATAAACATTGATTCCTTTTTCCCCTTTCGTGTGATGTACGAGATGGACGATTAATTTTGAAATAAATTAGAACGAGCCTGAGACTTATTACGCTCACTGTCTGTAGTATATTCAATACTACGAATACTATGAATAATATTGAATACGCTTTAAGCAGCGAGCAGTAAAAATGGGTCCATGTAAACGAAGCAAACACAGTACCGGTTTCACGATCAAAATGATTCAATTTGCAGAAAAAAATGGAAATCGTGCTGCAGCAAGGATGTTTGATATTGGTGAAAGCTCCATAAGGGAGTGGGAAAAAATGAAATGACAATAATTAACATGCCAAAGAAGAAATGTGCTTTACGTAAAGGAGTAATGAAATGGCCCATTCTAGAAGAAAGTGTTGCTAACTGGGTCCTAGAAAATCGCCAGAATGGATTAATTGTAACAAGAAACAGTGTACGTTTATTCGCCTTAAAATGGTCAAAAAAAGAATGCAAATGAAAGTAAAAATTTTAAAGCAACTTTCAGTTGGTGTAGCCTATTTTTGGCACGCAATAATTTAGTTCTGCGAGAAAAAACAAAAGTTTCACAAATCCTTCCTAAAGACGAGGACAACAAACTGATAAGTTTCCCGAAGTATGTCATTGGGTTACGAAAGCAAAAGAAATATTTACTGTAATATATTGGAAACATGGATGAAACTCTAGTAACGTTTGACATGATAGGAAATAAAACTATAGATATGAAAGGAACAAAAACGATTCACATAAAAACAACAGGACACGAAAAATCTCATTTTACAGTAGTGCTCTCGTGCTTAGCGGACGGCACAAAATTAAAACCCATGGTTATTTTTAAAAGAAAAACAGTGGCAAAATCCAATTTCCCGAAAGGTGTTTTGATTCATGTACACGAAAAAGGATAGATGGATGAAAATGGTGTGAAACTGTGGATAAAAAATATTTGGCAAAGGCGTCCAGGGGTCTTACAGAATCCACAAAGTCTATTAGTTTGGGATATGTTCAGATACCATCTAACAGATAATACGAAAAAATTGCTAACTGAGTGCAATACAGATATAGCAGTTATTCCTGGCGGATTAACGTCATTAGTTCAGCCATTAGATGTGTGCATCAATAAACCTTTCAAACAAAATTTAAAACGACAGTGGAATATATGGATGCTAGAAGGAGAAAAATCATTTACGAAAGGAGGCCAAATGCATGATGCCAGTCTGGAAATAGTGTGCGAGTGGATAAAAAAAGCATGGAATGAAATTAAAACTGACTTAATTCAAAAAAGTCATTTAAAAAATGTAGTATATCTAACAGTCTAGATGGAACAGAAGATGATTATTTATTTAAGGAGGAGAGTAACAGTGATGGTGAAAATAATACAGATTTCGATGATGTGCGTGAAGATATAACTGAAGACGAATATGTCGACCTTTTCATGTTATCCAACAATGAAAGTTCATAAGGTATGTTTTATTTCTTTAAAATAAACAATATTTCGATACATATATATGTCTAAATTTTTTTAATACTCATTTTTTTAAAGCTCTCATTTTTATACCCGGCGTATAACGCACACCCCTAAATTTCGATCTTATTTTTTGTGTTAAAAGTGTGCATTATACGCCGGATTTTATGGTAATTAATTGTTGTATTATTCAAAATTATTGAAACTTAATTAAAATAAAGTGTTGCACTATCGTACTTCATGTTTAAATTATAATATGTTTAAATTATAATTAATTAACTTCATAAATTCTAAAATTATAAAATGGTCTTATAATTTATTAACTAACAACATTATAATTAGCCGCATAATTGTAAAATGCGTGATTTTCTTTTGCAAACTCGAAATGAATGCTCTATTAATGCAGTTGCAAAATGTACAGCCTACTTTTTATAATTTCATTAAAGGACACTTATTTTCTAATCTCGGCACTAAAATTCCTTTAAGTAGTATTTTGATTTACACAGAAAAAGTATTAATGGTAAAAGTGAGAAAATTGTACAAAAAAAAAATAGGTTTTACGTTTAAAATAAAAATGAATGTTTGTGCATTAAAGGATTAATAATGATTCAGACAAACATTTTCTACTGATTGTTAACCCAATATAATAAAAAAGGCTTTCAAAAATACATTAATTAGAATCTATAGACCAATAAAGGAAGACTTTTGAGGGTATTTATTTGTGTTCAGAGAAATAAGAGAAATAAATATGAAAATAAATTTCTAAAATTTGGAGCAAATAATTGATAATGATAAATAATCATATATATATATATAATGGAAATTTATTATATTTTACGTTTAGTATAGTACACTTAAACCATTTTTTAAGAGAATATCTTTCTTCTAGAGAAAAATTATTATACTTGACTAAATATTTTAAACTTAGTCTCGAAAAGTTAAATGAAATGAGAAAAGTAATACTACTTTATTTAAAATATCGCATTTATTCCAAAACATTTATCATATGAAAATATACTTCCCGTCGTTTCATAACTCATTTCGGAATAAGGAGAAATGGAAGGGAATAAAAAATAAAAGTGTTGAACACAGAAAATGAGAAGGAATATATTTGTTTCTAAGTTAAATTTCATTATAACACAAAGTATTTTAAAACTGATGCAAGTTTCCTGAAATACTAGTGTAATCTGAAAACTTATTAAAATCATGAGTATTGTCATTTATTAAAAAGAAATATTTCAGAACAAATGAGAAATTCACACAGTTTTTCCATGTTAAAACAAAAACCTAATTGAATTTATGCAAGAATAATGTGAAAACCATGCTTTCTATTCTTTTTAAGACACTGCTTTGATTACCGTAAAATCCGGCGCATAGCGAGCACTTTTAACACAAAATTAAGATCAAAATTTACGGGTGCGCGATATACACCGGATATAAAAATGATAGCTTTAAAAATAAAAAAAGAGATGTGCATAGAAAAAATTAGACTTCTACAAAGATCGGAATACTGTTTATTTAAAGAAAAGTCATACATTATGAACTTGGAGGGTTATTTTTCTAAAAATATATATATATATACTATTTTTTCAAAATCCTTGGATAATGCATCGAACGGTTTTAAAACATAATAGCATTGCTAGCGTACACTACAGGTTCCTACGTACAAAAGAAAGTGCGCATTATACGGTAAATATACGTCAAAATTCAAAAATGCAGCTTGAAAGTATAGGTGGGCATTTATACACCGGTGCGCGTTATACGCGACAGAATTTACGGTATTTAAAAATGACTTAAAATGAAATTTTTAATATTTCATGCACCATCTCTATGAAACAGTACTTAATTTTATGTACTGCTGTAAATGATGATTATTATATAGAGATTCATGAATGATTGTAAAAAATAAAATTTCCCATAAAAGAACGAAAATATTTTTTTGTAAATGATGACATAAGATTCTGTGTTTAAAAATAAACTATCTTAGGATAACTTTAAGCTTCCGCAATGTGTTACCCCCCACAGATTATAAAATATAGTAATGAGGTTTATATAAAAATTTTTCTGATATTAATTCATCATGCATCACCTTCGACAGACAGAGAGCAATCACTTTGGTGTTTACGTAGTACGAGTCAAAGGTTTAGGAAATATGCTTTTTATCCTGTTTAATAAAAATGCCTTTAATGTACATGTTGCCAAAGTCTCCATATGAAATTATTTCAATGAGTTTCATAAAAACTAAACTTTTTATACCAAAAATTTGTCATACAATTTGTCTTAAAATTGTTATAAAATATCCTCAGGAAAAAAGCTTTTAGTCATATCCCTGGGAAATTCTTCTTAAAACAAAGACAATAGACTAATCAAACTCTTAAACAAGAAAAACACTTTTATTATAATTTATGACTATGAATTTTAATAAGTCTTAAGCAAATACATGCGTGTGTGTGTGGTTATTTTCCCCCTAGGTAAATAAGGAAACCATTTATTTATATTTTAAACATAAAAAAATTATAAATAAATAAAAACATGTTTCTTCCAAAATACAGCACAACTATGTTACTTCATTTTTTACATTTATTACTTATGGAGCAGTATTGTATAAATCATTTCATACCCTATATTTTCATATACATGCTAAGCTTATATTTTATAACAAAGGCTTAGTTTTAATCCTACGGGGTTTTTTTTTTTTTTTTTTTGGTATTTTTTTCGGCAAAAGTACTATTTTCCTTCACATAGCAATTTAAACCATCCTTCAGAAGTTCGTCAATTTACAGTAAACGTTATACGTTCTTCATTAATACATATATGCACACATGTGCGAGTCGGGTTTTTCTGTTCCTTTAATAATGACTCGATAATTTTTTTTACATTTTACGAAATTTAGGAGAGAGAAAATAAAATATCACTTTAATTAAATTTGTCTCATACCAATAATTAGCTTAATATTGATCATAATGAAGTACAAGATGAGACAGAGAAATAATTATTGTAGACGTCTTTATCATCAATTTTTAGTTTTACGTAATTGATAATGTTCTTCTCGCAGTTGAACTAAACCTATAGCTACAAGCTTTTTTATTCCGATAAATTTTATAAAAGAATAACTATATATATACTAATTATATCCACTTAAAAGATACATAATTAAACATTAAACATACTCAATTTTAAGAAAACCAGAAAAAGGTAATCTTCTGAAAGGTAAAAATTAAAAAAAGACCCTCAAAATTTTTTTTATACCTTTAATTAAAGCAGAAGGTAATTTTAAGGTATTTAATCTTTAAATATTATAGTGTTTTGTGTTCCAGATTAACATAAACTTACTTTGATTTTCATTTTAAATTAGAAATACAATAGAATAAAAAAATGCAAAATATATTTTTATTTTTTATAAATAATTTTGAAGGTTACACAAAAGTTGAAAATTCTGGAGCTTAATTTGGCTACCAAAAACTCCATTCATCAATAACTAATTAAACACGATTTTGTATTTGATATTTTTCAAAAACTCCGAGGGATATTTGACAAAAGACAAGCTTTCTACTTTAGTTAATTAAATCAGATTCAGAATTTTATGGCTCATTTTATTTGATGTCATTCGAAACATTTTTTTCCGAAATACGTCAGTTTTTACCACACACGAATGAAAAAAAAAATAATTACATTAGCTAATAAGTTAAACAAAATAATTATAAGTAAACTTGATTTCTTTTACCAGCTTGGAAAATAAATTTGTAAAGTATACATTAACAGATTAATTTAGCTTTGAAACAAATGCTGAAAAGGAATTCCGCATCTTGAGCAAATGTGAAAGCCAAATATACGATAAATTTTCAACATGTATCTGCATTGCAAGATATCCCATTATTAGCTAGCGATTTTATAGAGATTCAATAAGTAATTTCTTCACACTAACGCTAAAAACGTCAACCTAATAAAAGGATGAAACAATAGTTTAACAATGCTATTCCTTCAGGAATGGGTTTTCTTGGGCACTTAGATTCAATATATGTAACTCTAAAGCTCATATTGATAAATTAAAATGATAAATTTTGAAATTGAAGAAATTTTTGTATAGGTTAAAATTACAACGTACAATTAACTTAAATTAAAAAGGTTCATCAAGTGCGCAGTTTTAAATAGATATTTAGTCTCCATCAAGAGAAATTTTTAAAATGCATTAAATTATTTCTGTATGTTTCCTCATCTAACGATGCGGAAATAAACAAATTTACGAAATGAAATCCTTTTAAAGGGAGTTTTGTGTACCTGCCATCAGACAATTATAAAATATTTAGGATGAAGAAATGAAGATTTATTAATGGAACAAAACCACATGCAGTAAAATAAAGAAGCTTTTTAGCATCCATTCCAGCCAGTATATTTTTGTAAAAACAAATATTAAGTTAATTTTATAATATAAAGTGAGTGTGAGTTGTGTTATGCTTTCCTTCATTATAATGTAGATATTATATTTGTCAATAGGAACTAAGCAAATTTTTGGCTTTCTTTGAAATTCGCCGTAATTTCGCCCTATATAATAAACTATGAATTCGATACAATATGTAATATGGATTAAAAACTACGAAAATGATTAAGAATATTTAAAAGTTTTTTTTGTAAGCTTAGTAAATATGTAAAGAACGATGAATTAAGTAGCGAAAATCACTTAGTTTAATAAATTACAGAGCCAGACATTACTTAATAATAAAGAAATCATTAGAAATTGCACAATTTGGTTAAAAATAAGAGTGAAATAAAAGTCTAGTAACAATGCTAATTTATTTTTTCATCCATTGTCCCTTTTAAATTTCCGAAAGTTTTTAAAACATAAAGGGGACAACTCATTTAGGCTAAAAATGTAACGGAAAAGGCAAATCTAGCATTCCGGCAGGAAATGTTAAAGTTCCACCAGGTGTTCTCAGAATAGTTAAAGAATGCTGAGAGAACTAAACGAGGAAATTATTTCCGAATTAGATGAGAAAACTTAATTTCAGAAAGCATAAGGATGAATACAAGTGTATGAGAAGAAAACATTCAAAACACACCATCGCTGCCTTCGAATTATTAATTCAAACTAGTATTGATCTTAGAACAAGTTGTAAACTTTTACAAATCAATATCTAAGGTTGCTTATGCGCGATATCTATTGTAAAAAAAATAAATTATAAGATAAAATTTTAAAGTTAAAATTAAAATAAAACTGTTTTAGATTTCTTTAAGAACGCATATTTTTTAATGTATTGTGGGGTATGCTCTTTTCATACATATAATTTTGCCTTACATGAAAATCTTTTACATCAAAAGGAATAAAAATGTACATTCTTTTGTAAAATAAAATCAGATATTTTATTTATTTTTTGTCTTAACATAATAGGGAATATTTGAAAGCGTAAATTAAAAATAAAGTTAAAACTTCAAGCAATTCTTATTTCTAAATTTTATTAATTTGCTGTCTTTTTTATTTATAAGCATATGCAGATATTAAAACTTGATGTTATACGTTAGATATTTTGTGCAGATTTTAATGTTACTAGTATTAAATTTTCATATAAACTAGCCTTTCCATTATTTTAATAGCCTTCCTTGAATGACGTCAAATTAAATCCACATTTTGCTATAATATGAAAAGTGTGAATGAAATTATGAAAGGAGAAAAGGTATGGTTTCTTGAAAGTACCGCAATAAGTAAATTCACACTTTCTATAAGAAAATAAGCAATTCGTTCCCATAAAAATGTGTGAAAGCAAAATAATTTATTTAAAACTAAATAAAGTAATATTAGTTACAAGTAAAAATGATAGAACATTGTTGTTTTATAATGTTTCCAAAAAGAAAAACAATTGTTTAAAAAAAAAAAAAAAAAAAAACAGCCAAAAAAAGTTTTTGTACTATTTTTTTTTCCGTTTTTTCTTCGTACATCACGTGATAACATATAATATCATTTATTACTTTTCGGCTTGTTAATAGCCTCCTCTTTCTATTTGAATCATTGTCTTCAATCAATCTTCATGCTCTTTCTATGACATTGAATATTTACCCCAAGATTATGCAATATAAAGTTTATTTTTCTGCTTGAACGTTTTCTTTATATTTCCCGTTCTTCATAATCTCTTTCTTCTGTGCTTTTGAGAGATTCATCATCAAGAAGCTCAAAATCTTTATTACATTGGCAATATCCAATGAGTGAAAACTTGAATCATGTCCAAATTTCACAATGTCTGCTGATTTTTGTTTCGCATTCATTACTAATGGGTTAAGGATTAATATTATAAATATAGATTTTTCAAAAAAAAAAAGTGAATCATGTGACGCGAATTGGATGACAAGAACAACTGGCGTGTGCTCTTAATGAGATTTCA
This sequence comes from Trichonephila inaurata madagascariensis, assembly GCA_019973955.1. NCBI lineage: Eukaryota > Metazoa > Arthropoda > Arachnida > Araneae > Nephilidae > Trichonephila > Trichonephila inaurata. The sequence goes on from BMAV01007911.1 coordinate 56,984, forward strand.
TATATGGACTGAACGTAATTTATCTTTGTAGACTAGTACTGTGACGGAGTCTCTTCTCTCAGAGATCGAGTTTGAACGTAAGCAAGCTTTAATCATCACGCTTGACCTTGACTAATTAACACCGTTTACTTGAACAAAATATTTTTACTAGAAACATTTCGGTGAGGATATTTTGGAACAAAATCTTCCCCAACCACATAATAGTGAATCAATTAGTAAAAATTGAAATTTATTACTTTAATTACTAACGGTACCAAAGTGGGGTCCACATTGAGTAAAGCATCGCTAAGCGAAGTAATTCTGCAACTGCTTTTTTAAATAACAGTTAACGTTTGCTGTCGTTTGATTTATCGATTGTTCATTAACATCACACTTTGAAATTACAAGAAAGCTGTTAGCGATGGAGTTCATGATGAGAAGAATACTGGAGTAGCACCTCACTTTTCACTTTTCCAAACCGCTCCAACGTTCGGACTTTGAAACTCGACAGATTAAACGCTCATCAGCTCTTCCACACTATGAGTCTTCAGTGGCATTGGGATTCGAATTCACTACTCGGTAATGAGAATACCAACCCTCAGTTCTTGATCACGATTACTCGGCTACCACAGCCATATTTTTGCTGTCGCAGTAAACAACATATTATAATGGAATCATATGTTATTAATATAATTATTGCAAAAGTTTTCCAACACATTCACATATCAGGTACATGCTGCAGATCAGCAGTCGCCAAGTTTTTTTACCTCAAGAACTAGTAAAATCATAATTTAAATCCTGCGGACCCCTAATAGGGTTTTTTAAATGTTAAATTATTATTATGAATTGAATTGTGTTTCAATGCATCTTAAAACGAAACTTACGAGATGAGTAAGTGTATTCCGCATTTTTCTGGGGACCAGCGAAATTTTCGCTCGGAACACCTCTGCTGTAGATCCAAATGAACATCAGTCATGAATTTTACATGATTGATGTATTCATGTTTACTTACATTTTTTCAATTTAATTATAGGAATAATTTGCATAAGCTGATACATTAAGCTGTTATCGCTAATTATTGTAAAGTATCCTAATATAAAAGAGAGAGAGAGAAAATTTAAAGATTACAGAACTTCTCTACAAAAAGCTTTTAAAAGTACGTGTATCTAAAATGTGAACAATTCCATTCCAGGCTGATTACTTAATTCTATGGGGATAAATGCCAAGTTTTAAAATGAGATCTGAATATTATTCTTTTTTTCTTTAAGATACAGCTTTTAAAAATAAATGAAACAAAATGAAAATGATTTATTTGCCTCGACTGTAAGGGTGCTTAAGATTAAGTTTTTCTCCTTAGGTGAAACCTCAAACAAACATGCAAATTAGTTTTGCTAAGATAGTTTGCTTTTCATTTTATATAGTAAACACCAACGTTCAGTTAAGAGCCTTGTAAAAAAGAAAAATATTTTACAATTTTTTAGTTCAAAATACCATTTGTGAAAATTGCGGATTTCAAAAAGAAATGATTCAAACATGTTGCACTATTAAAACAATATTGAGTTCAAAATATCTTCACATTTCTCAAAAAAAAAAAAAAAAAAAAAAAAAAAAAAAAAGAAAAGAAAAACTGTAAATGTCTTTAAATACCAAAGTAATATTTTAAAATTTTTTTATTGCTTTCAAATAAATGACCTATTTCTTTCATTCGACTCTATTTCATTATTTTAAACAAATTCCTCACACTTAATGACATGTAAATTGAAAGTACACTGCTGGCCACCGTAAATGCAACACCCTGAAGGAAGCATACAAATAACATGAAATTTACAACATGCATTAGCGGAGGTGAGCTATGCAAATGATTAGAATTTCAGCGCAGACACACATCACGCGCGCCTGTGGCGCCACTTCAAAGTGCTTTTTAAGGCTTGGAGATTTCGACGATTTCAAGTTCGGCAATTGTGTTTTTCTTGTGGTTTGTTCAAAAAAAGATCAGTTATGTCTTGTAGAAAACCGAGATTGTGAATTATCTTTCAGGGAAATTGGTAGTCGTGTTGGACGAAACCAAACAACTGTAATGCGGATATGTGACCGTTGGATGCAGGAGGGTACGTCGGACCGACGTGGTCGATCGCATCCACCTCAGTGCACTACTTCAAGTGAGGACAAGCAAATTGTGCGCATGGCAGTGACGAATCACTCAGTCACATCACAAACCATAGCACAGCCTATTGAGTCTGTAACATATCGTTGAGTGTCTGCGCGTACGATTCGACGCCGTTTACAGCAGAGTGGTCTGTCCGCCAGACGTCCATTGCTTGGTCTACCCTTGACGCAGAACCACAGAAGTCTCAACCGCAAATGGTGCTATGAAAGAAGAATGTGGGCTGCAGAATGGAATGAAGTTGTCTTTACTGACGAGTCACGCATCTGTCTGCAATACCACGATGGTAGGATTCGAGTCTGGAGACACCGTGGAGAGAGAATGCTGAACAGCTGCGTTATGCACCGCCACACTGGTCCTGCACCGGTATTATGGTATGGGGCGGTATTGGATATCACTCTCTCACACTCCTCTAGTACGCATTGCCGGTACTTTAAACAGCCAGCGCTACATCTCCAAGGTGTTGGAGTCAGTTGTCCTTCCTTACCTTCAGGGCTTGGCCACAGCCATATTTCAACAGGATAATGAGCGACCACACGTGGCACGCGTTGTCCAAAGGTTCTTCGTCAATCACCAGATATAATTGCTGCTTTGGCCGGCTCGCTCTCCGGATCTTTCGCGGATAGAAATCATGTAGTCCATGGTTGCTCAACGATTGACCCAGATTACACCCTCAGCTGCTACACCAGATCAACTTTGGCAACGTGTGGAAGCTGCTTGATCTGTTGTACCCCAAGAACACATCCAAACTCTCTTTGAATCAATGCCGAGGCGTGTTGCAGCGGTAATCTCCAACAATGGCGGCTACTCTGGCTACTGATTCTGGCAGAAACGACACTTCACAGAAGTCTATAAATTTAATCATTTGATACTTGATCAACATGTTATCTACAAAATAAATTTTGTTGTGCTATCTCTTGTCTTTCTTGGTGTTGCATTTACGGTGGTCAGTAGTATAGAATGTGTCCGCTATCATCTTTTAGCAATTTTTTTAATTAATTTTAATTCAAAAAATTGAATACCCTATTAACGAAATATATTTAACATTTATATTGATTTCACAACAAATATTGAAATGAAAACATAGTAGCTACTCTCAAATTGCTTGATATCCCATCTTTTACTATGTTTCATCATTTATGAGTCATTAAATGATAGATGAAAAACAGAAACTTTTAATTAAACACCGTTTCATACATTGGTGCAATGTTTTGAAATGTTTAAGCTTTTATTCTAAAGAGAAAATTCAATATGGTATTTTAATATTTAACGTTTCACATTCTTTACCAAACGTTGTTATATGCGATCATTTAATATAAAAATATATTAAAGAAATTTTATTTCAAAATTTACTATAAATTGATGTTGTAATGAAATTTTTACATTGGATTGGATGAAAATTATTTAATAAATGCTCTCTCTCTCTCATCAATATATCTCATTTACAATCTTAGAGTTACTTCGAAAAGAATTCATAACAAATACAATTTACCTTTTTAAGTTTGAATGACATTTAACAAATTATAGAATATACGTGTAGAGGAATTTCATTAGATATTATCATATTAATTTAGGATAAAGAAAGGTAAATTACTTAAAAAATAAAATATAAATATTATAATCAGTTTACATTCGAAGAAGCACCATTCAGCAAAATTACACAGTTAATCTGTGTACACAGTTTGCACGAAAGTTTGTATTCGAGAAATTGAACACATATTTTGTGTGTGTGTGTGAAAAGTCACTCATTTGAAATAAGGTAATAAAACAAATTTCAATATTTTGCTCATTTTTAAGGTACTGTGCCCATTAGAAGTTTAAAGTGAATAATTTAACAATTTAATAATTATGTATAATAATTACTTAAGAGATGTTGGAAAGCTAAAATCTTATTTTTTTCACAATTTGAGATTTTCACATTTTCAAATTGTATAGATTTTAAACTTTCTCAAAATACCTTACTTTAACCTCTAGGGTAATTAGAAGCCCTTAAAACCTATTTTTAAATAACCGTTGAAACTGGGCCACGCCCATTTGAATGGCGAAAAATGTAAGCAAAGTACTTCGTTTTTGCTTAAAAGTGGAACGTCTGATATAAACCAATTCATGTATCTTTTATTGTAAATCGAGCCTTTTATTTTTTTATTTCCTAGCTGATTAGAAATCTCACTGTATACTACATTAAAATCAATTTATATCAAAATGTAAAATTTGATGTTCGATGTACCTTTTCTGAGAAACTACTGTTCACAGGTATGTAAATTGCTTATGTTATATTTACAATGATGGCTAATGTTTACTAAAATAAAATTTTTGTAAGAAACTCAAAAATTTATTTTTTACAAATTTTTTTATGTGAAAAATGGAACAAATTTCACTGTTTGATAAAATATTTTATAAATTATGAAAAAATTAAAAATTAGCTAAAAGCTCATTTCAGTATAATGAGAAAGGTATACTTTAATTGCATAAAAAATTTCAAACATGCACATATCACAGATTTTGGGAAAAGGTACATCGAAAACAGCCAATGTAACATTGTTGGTGTAGAGGTTTCCTACTCCCTTAAAAAATTTAACCCTTTAACATTTTTACAATCAGATCTTCAGTTAAATCAAAAAGGCAGTATTGACATATAAAAACCTCTTTAGCATACAATAAAACGATAGTTCTACGAATAATAAATAAAACTTCTTACTTAATTTGATCCATGCTGTACATTTGTTCAGCTTCGCAATTTTTATTTAACAGAGCCTTTAGAAATATAAAACTTCAGCATAACTGTTTTTTTGTAAAATGAAATAAATTTTCTTTCAAAAGAATGTAAAGCGAAGTCTATTGTAGGATTATTACTGATTTTAGATGGTGTTTTTTCTTCATGGGAAGCAGAGAATTGTCATCTTATATCAGACACGCAAGCTTCTCTTTCATAAATTGAAAGTTCTGTGGTCCTATTCTTATCTAAAAAAATTACTTGTATCAGGGATTAGAGCCCGCGATCTATGGATCCGAAGCCAAGTAACTTAACCACTAGTCAAAAGTGATCATCCCTGTCCGGAGGCTGTTACTGGTTTATATAGGAGAACAGCTACACTACTTCCCCACTAGTGAGTCGGTGGACAGTTGAACGACCAAGATATTTGTTATGGCGAGAGTGGGTGTAGCGTGTGAGTTGTTGGTGTTGCGTTAAGTAAGTCTGACGACTTTGGTTGCTGCGTCAAGTGGGTCTGACGACTTTGGTTATTGCGTCAAGTGAATCTGTCGACTTTGGTTGTTTTTCAACTGGGTCTGACGACTTTTGGTTGAAGCGTCAAGTGGGTCTGACGACTTTTGGTTGATGCGTCAAGTGGGTCTGACGACTTGATGCAACAAGTGGGTCTGATGACTTTGATTGCGGGTAGATGGCACCACGGCAGATCAGAAGGTTTTGCGTTCTTCTTTTCAGCCACAGACACCAATGTGGGAGATAGAACCTGCGATCTATGGATCCGAATCCAAGTAACTTAACCACTAGACAAAAGTATCACCTCTATCCGGAGGCTGTTACTGGTTTACATAGGAACCACTACAATCTGAATTATGCAAATCAGACTCAACTGAATATCAGAGACTTTACCAAGTGTGTTGTAGAATTCAGAAAACAAGGAACCCGATTCAGAAACCTATTTAATATGGTTCAAATTTACTCAAGAAAAAAAGGCATCCAATTCTCACAGAAAAGGTACAATGTTTTTTAGGAATACGAATTCATTAGCTATTCGCGTAATCACTCTAAATTACATATAATCATGGACATTTGGATTTTTAAAAAATGAAAAACTTAAACAAGGAAAGATCTTCGAATTTATATAATTCCTAACCACTGATTTCATAATATAATTTTTTAGAAAAAAAAGTTGAATTCAAGAGAACTTACACTTTGAAGACGGTATAAAAATTCTGAATCCATTCGCATTTGAAAGTTGTTATTTGATGCAGAATATGCGCGTTAATTACATAAACTTAATATATATAATGGATCCTATCGCTTATAAAAAAAAACCAATTATAAGAACTTCCTCATTTTTAAAAGAACTTTATGGGTATGAATAAAATAATTCGCGTTTTTTTTTTCAAATAATTTAATTTTATTTGTTTTCAAAGTTTGTGTGCATGTTGAGAATTCAAAAGTATAATTTTTGAAAACTTTTTGAATAGCAAATATATCTAATTAAAAAATATTTATACATTAATTTATAATACTTAAGAATTTATTTTCAATTATAAAGTTTTGAAAGACACTAGTCATTAATTAAATGAGAATAATCTAGCTCGTTAGCATTTATATAATAAAAGATCACATGAATCTGCGATAAATGTTACTTTGAGTCTAATATAAGTTTCTGTTTCTGCTCATAATTATATAGTTATTAGTTAAGTATATTTATACTATATTTACCTTGTTATTAATAACTAATGAAAACAAGTTCTATGCCATTATATATTTGTAAAAAGATATACCAGAGGTAATTCTTACTTTTTATTCTTGAATTATTTCGACTGATAAATAATTAAGTAATACATACATTAAAGTTTGATCTTCCCATGCAATTAATGTGGTAAAATTTTTTATCAGAGTGGTTAATATAAGTTTAAATATGGAAACTAGGTATGCATATTCTGCCAAGGCTTTGAGGAAAGTATCATATACTTAATCTGCAAAATCTCACACCTTGGAGAAAGGATTGATATATACTTTTGTATGATACAATAACTTTAATGGAAAACTTCCTAAACTATATAAAGATATAAAAATCAAATGAACTTGAAAAATGGTAATCTTTTATTGAAATTTTGCTTGTCATGTTACAAAAACACGCCTCATTAGTAAAATGCTATAAAATATTTCATCTGCAATAAATGACAATAAATAAAATGGTTTGGGAGAAGCTGAGAAATAAAGAATATAAAAAATTAAAGGGCTTTCTATTCCCCAACGATTCATTTATCTTTCGGAGTTTAATTCTGAAAAGATGAAAGCTCGGATACATTTTTTTTTCCATACTGAAATGAAAACAGCTTTTCGGCTATTCAAAAAGAATGCAATTCGATTTCAACTCTTCAAGATTTATTCCGTCGAACAACTCAAAAGAACCTTTATTGAAAAGTGATATAATTCATCGAACTTTTTAAAAGGAAATTTTTTCTTACTTACTCCAAATTAAATTTTTTCGTTTGCTTTTTGTGACAAATTTCGAAAGATTTTAACAAAACAGTACAACAAGTTAAATTTTATGTTTTGTAACAGAACAATGAAAGACAATCAAGTTCAATTCTGAAGACAACTTTTTTTTTTATCTCAAAAGATTTACTTTTAGATATCTGGCATTCTTGCTCAAGTACCTATAATTTATAACGTAATATTTTAATTCTTGTGAAACGTATAATGTTCTATCAATCTATTTATTATTTTGCTTAACTGGACATCTTAAATATTTTTTTCTTAAAAATGGGCAGCATTTTGGCAGATTAACCTTTTTAGACATAGCAATCCCCACCGATCCCAAGTATGAAAACCATTTCAATGGTGGCACCAACTAATGGCAACTCCCGCTATCAAAGTTTTCACCCTTGAATTTATTCAGTTAAACCTATCGTTGAATGCTAAATATTGCCATGATGTAACTCTGCGGAAAGCATCACAACCACATTGATACTCAAGGAATCTTTTACATGCCACATAATCATATGACATGTGAGCCTACAACTTTCGCATCCTGAAAAATCTTTGGACTCCAGCCAGGATCAGACCCCCCAATCTTAGGCTTCCCAATCTTAGGCTTCTGAAATGAGCAAGCTACCTCTAAGCCACAGAGTCGACACTTTTAATAATCAATTACATGTAATAATAATGAGACTTATGCTGATCCTTATTAGCTTTTACGCAAATCCTTATTAAACTTCTGTGATTTATTGGATACATATTTTGAAAGGACAATAAAATGATTCACATTTATTTAGTAGTTGCTTATGAGTTTTCTTTTTAGTATTTTTTCTTTATCTGTTTTGTTGTTTCTTAATCAATTACATTTTACCGATGCAGTTAAAGTTTTAAAAAGTTGGATTGATTTTTAAATTGAATGAATAAAAAATTATCTCTGTAGAAAATAATACATTTTTTACTAGGTTTCCTTAAATATATTTTTTGTTCATGGAGAAGTAAAATGAAACTCTAAAACTAAACTAATTTTCCTAACATGTGTGCTGCGTTTTTTTAAAATTAAGCTTCTATATTAAGGGGGGGGGGGCAATAATTTAGCGTAAAGGTAATATTTTTCGTTTTCAAGAACATTATTGTGAAACATATGTAATCCATACATTTTCAGTGAAACATATCAAGTTTTTGAAATAAATAAGATGTAAAAAACTTCAATTTGGCGTTGTGTAATCCTGAAAAAGGAATACTTACATCTGAAATCAAACTAAAATGTCCTGTTTATACTTCCATGGTATAAGAATTTATTCTTTTATATTTTAACTACAAATATTTAATCTTAAAAAGGATCAAGAAAAGATCGAATTAATTGTCTAAGTTTAGTTATTTTTTTTTAAAAAATATTTTATGTAAGAAAGTGATATACACGCGCGCTGTCTTTACTAATTCGTTATTATGGAAGAATTATACTGAAGAACAAATTGTATAGATGAGTAAAAATAAGTTGCATTCATTGATAAATATATATACTTAAAGAAAGATTCCCCAACCTTTAAATTAGACGGTTTTGAATTCCTATAATTTAAAAATTTAAATGTTAATTATTAAGAATTTAAAATATTAACAGCAAATAACTTATAGTGAAAAATAAAATAAATATTAATAAAAATTGCTAATGCTGTACGATTTTTTATTTGATTTATTTCAAAATATCCTTCAATTAATTCAACCCCTCATGAAATACTTTTTCTATATAATAGAAGTAAATCTCCAGAGGAAGCAATTTATCCGAAACATTTAAGCACAATTAAATGCAGTGTGAAATAGCTATTTAGTCTCAAATACTTTAATGAGATATTTCAGTTCTGTAAACATTCATATAAAGAAAACATAAATATAGAATGCATTATCGCTATCAGATTTTTTTATTTCACTATTAAAATCAAACTTAAGTATATAGAATCTTATTCGCTGATGAATTCTTTTTAACCCAAAATTTTTATTTTTTTATTATTTTAAAAGGTGACATTTTAATGATTAAAATAAAATATACCTCACATATTTTTAAACAATAATTTTTTACATTTAAATTACAGATTAATTAATAATTAACGAGCAATGGCGCACACAAGAATTTTTCCGTGTTTGTGTGTGTGGGGGGGGGGGGTCGGAAGCTCACCATTCTCGTATCATATCCCAATATGCCACCATGCATATTCTTTTGATTTTGTCGAATGTCAGGGACAAGAAACAGTAAAAAATAAATTATTGAATAAATGATTAGCATTAATTAATTAAAAAGTTATTAATATAACCAATACTTAATCAAATTGTATGTACTATATACATAGGGTTATAATCAATAAAAACAACAACAAGGGTGATGGAGGGGGATCTGGCCCCGTCCATGTCTACGCCACTGATATAAAGAGTAATAAATAAATTAGAAACATTCTTTAAATAAAGTATTTTTTAATCTGAGCTGTTTGATTGGAATTCATAATATTGCTTGACAAAATATTTGAAGCATTTGATTATACTTGTTATTATTTACAATAAGTATTAGAAAAGTCATTCTCAGCAAAATTATTATTTCTTTCGCATTTCTATTGTAATATTTTTTTTAAATCAATTAGGATTTACAAACTTTTCCTTCGGTTCATTTCTCTTTTAGCGATTCGTTATTGAATAAAATACAGATGCTGACTCATTTAGAGTGAAACAATTGCTGAATTGAAATTTGTGACGAAGGCATTCATTAAGATTTATATCTTTTCTTTTCTGCAGTATACGTGACTTTTATTCGAAAAGAAAATTGAAATGGTGAGATTTTCTTACTTTCAGTTCTTTTTTCAGTATTTCCTATTTAACATAGAATTCAAATGTATTTTTATGTCTTTAGTTATAAACACAAATCTTAAGAAAACTCAATGTTATGCTTCAATGGCTATTGGTATAGCTATTGATTGCCATTTTTAGCTTTAAAGTAGCATAAAAATAATGCTCTATTAATATAGTCTGTGAATTTTTATTCTTACAATTATCACTAAGTATGCTTTGAGGAGGCAAGGAAATATTACAACATTAAAACTGCAATTCTTTGTTAGAGCTATGCAGTATTGGGGAATCAGTTTTCATTTAATTGGCATAGATGATTATGTAATTGAATCTAAGGACAGCTTAAGTTCCTTTTGATAAATCAGTCAAATAATGATAAAACTGCCATAAATTATCAGCTTTTAGAGTTTACTAGAAAACAATATTCTAAACAAAAATTAAAGATTAAGCGTGATTGCCACCGCATCTAAAAATAGTCTCGTACTTTGACTTAGTTACAGGAAAACTGCTACTGAAAGGGATTGTCAGATCCATTTCTGAATGAATTGCACAGATTGGATTGGTTGATGAATCTACAAATAAATTGAACTTTAAGAAATTTCTGCGCTAATATTCAGAAACGAAAAAAAGTATATAATTTTTATATAGTGTGTGTGTGATAGAAATTTTCAGGATACATCCAAAATATCTCAAAATCATGCATAAATGATGCTGAAATCTCAAATTGAAAACTTTTTTAATAATTTGATTATTCTACAATTCCAATTTCGATCCCAAAATATCTCTAAGAGAATAAAAATTATACAATGATAAAAATTTAATTAAATTGAATTGACACGAGGGATTTATTTTGATTTAACTGCGTGTTAAAGGTTGATGAGTGACTTGATTATTTTGATCTTGCATATATAAACTTCTATGCTCTGTTAAAATACTTTTCCTCTAAATGACTGAGTTTTTTTAATATCATATTAAAAAATGGACATAGTAAAAGACATAAAAGTGATGTATTTCTTTTCTCATCGAGAAAACAAGACTCCTTAAAATTTGCTCTGAATTATTTTTAACACATTTTTTTCTTTTGAATTTGTTTATCATTTTTTCATCTTACAATTATTATTAATTTTAAATTTCTAAAATAAAAATAGACCAATTTTTTTTCTTTCCTAATATTTTAGAAAACACATCAGAGCTATTTAATTTTATACGTTCAAATGATCACATAAAATATTGGAAGATATTTCAAATTCACACATTTTTGCTACAAAATTTATAATTCTAGGAAAATTTAAAACATACAATTTTGCGCACAAAGATAGGTTACGATAAATCTACATTACAGATGTAAAAAACATACTGAAGTAAATATATGTATAAATAATTTTCTGATACAAGCAATAACGTGATAAAAGCATACAAGTAATAGTACATTATTCAAAATTTACATTAATGAGTCATAAATTTACAATAAGAATAATAACCTTTATTTTCCGTTGAGATGTGGCATAAAAAATATCTTATTAATTAATATAGTTAAACTCATAAAATAGTCTCTTACAATATTTATGTACACCACATTGATTTTTGAAAAGATGTTAACACGTGTTCAAGCTTACGGAAGTTTATATGGGAAAGATATTGATGCAGGCTTAAGGATAAAATGAATGAAATATTTTTGACACTTTTATAAATAGTGAATTTTTAAGTATTAGGCAATATTATTTTCTATGGATGTGTAGTGTGAAACTATTAGTAGGAAATTTCGAAGATTAAACAATGTATCCTAATATTTTGTGAAATGTATTAAATGGAGACAAATTTTTATGCCAACAATGAAATGTGGCCGCGGTAGCCGAATGGTCATGGCCATGAACTCGAGGCCAGTGAATGATGAATTCGAGTCCTGATGACACTAAAAATCCGCCATGAAGAGGATCTGGTTAAATCCTTCGTGGCTCAAAGTCCTGAAGTTTAAAAAATGGGGTGCCAGCTTAGTAGTCATCCTCGTCACTTGTCCGAGGATAAAAATTTCGATGTCTGTCACCAAAAGCGCTTGCGTTGGTTTAAAGAGAGAGACGCCAATGAAAAATCAATCATTTTAAACCAACAGTAGAAGATGAAGTATTAAAATTAAAGTAAGATAATAGCACACACAAGTGTGGCAAAATATAAAACACATTCTTTTGTTTTTTTATGCCCATCGTACGAGGAATATTCTAACCTGTTGTTTTTAGGGAAAAGATTGATATTTTTTCTTTATTAAATTCAAATTACAGATACATAATGGGCTAAAGTACATTAATCTTGTTCATTCCTCATTGTTCCACGAATTTTTTACATAAGAACCATATTATTTCACTTTATTGCCGATCTACTCACCAGGAATATATCAATCTTACTACTAATCTAACGTTACGTAGAACTGACTTTATATTAAAAAAGAAAAGGTGTGTTAACGTCATACACATACATATTCTTTATCAATATTTAAAAAACTGCTTTTTACGTACATTCGATATTTTGAAATTAAATAATGAGTCAAATATATTCGCTAATAATATAATTTAATAATTTAACTTTCTCTTAGCAAGTTATATATAGAATCTAAGCTTCACTTAGTAATGTATAATAATTGCAATATCTGTTGTTCTTAAACACCTAAAGCAAAATATAAGTATTTGATTTTAAAAAGAAACTTATAAAACAAGCTGATTATTTAACTAATGAATTTTGTGAAACATACACACACACAAGAACGGTAAGTAATCAAACAAAAATGGCTAACTTAGCTGTTTTAAATTATAATAATTTTTTGATTTATATAATTAACAAAAATAAATATCTTATTTCATAAAATTACAAATATTCGACGTAAGCTTGTTGGAAAGAATCACGAAATAATTCAATCAATTATTAAAGGTTTTTGATTGAATCTTTCGATCACTTTTATATTTGTAAAATCTCATGTTGAAAAGTGAAAATAATTTTTTTAGAATAAATATTCTATTAAAGAAAGTACTACATTATTTATGAAGTATAGTTTCATGGTATAAAGCTTTCGATTATATTGAAAAACATTATTATAGCCCTCGTCTATTGATTTAAGAGACTAGACTTTAATTTCTAAAACGGAAGTATACTTATCTTTTGCACCCCCTCCCCATCATTTTCCCACCCCTTGGATGTCAATTTCTGTAAAACCCTTTCTTAGCGGATTTCTATTCAACAAAAGAGCCATATATGTAAAATTTCAAGTCAGTAAGTATAAATAGTCCCGGAGATCTTGTGATAAGTGAATGAATCGCTTTTCTCCTGAAACATAAAAGGAAAAAAATTAATTATTCCTTTTTGGAAAACTAATATAACATTGGTTTATTATTCACGTTATGCTTGTTTAGTGTTACTTTGGTAGTTGAACATATATTCCATTTAGAAGACTCTGAATTTGACTTCAAATTTGAGAAGTATGTAAAAGACAAAATTTGTCTTGGGTTATTCGAATATTTCTTCAAAAGCAAGTAATTTTTCGGGTATCTCACATAAGGAATACTATTTCAATGCATTTCCATATTTGTAAATAATGTAAATAAAAAAATATCAGTAAAATATGGCATAAAACATGACTTTTTACTTTTATGCGATTTTTAACTATTCTCATTTTTTTCCAAGAAATAATTTTGAACAGTCCACCCAGACAACCTTTTGCAGTTTATTTCTAAGATATTAAAAGAAAACTACGAGTTTGCGTAGTAAATATGCAAAAACTATTTGATAAATGACTCATCAGTTTGAAATTGAGACAAAAATAGAACTAACATATATAAAAGGATTTTCAAAATTGTATAAAATGGTGTGATAGTTATTTACTTTGCTGTTTATATCAAGCAGCATAACACTATGCTGCTTTGTATACTGAATTTAAAGTAGTTCCCTCACAAGTGGATCAAATCAGTCTTTTCTCTGAAGAAAAAAATATCGTATAAAACCTCAGAGGAATTTCCCATTCAAGTAAAGGTTCTTATGTCAAAGCGATCGGACGCAGATGCAGAACTCCACTGAAATGAAAACCAAAACGTTGAATCTTACATGATCCACAAAGTAGTCAAAAACTCTAGCTTAGAGCTTTAGAAATAGCTGTTGGAAAACAGATTTTTATAGTTAAGGAAATACCAAATGGGAAAGACTTTTAACAACTTCTTAAAATATTTAGTATTTTATTTTATATGGAGAAAAACAAAAAAATTGTGAAGAAAAAGAATGTTATCAATATATACGTATTTTTTTAAAAAATTCTTTAATGATTGAACTGAAATAGAAAGACTGAGAAAGATATGCATACTGTTAGGTTTACCTTGAACATATGGAACTGCGTTTTAATGGCTTTGGTAAAAAATATTGAGCATATTTTTCATGCTTATTGTGAAGAAACTTTAGTTGTAACTTCTAAAAGACAACTCTTTTTATATTGTTTTCAGTTTAATTAAGTGTTAAAGCTTTCATTGTTTTAAATATGAATTTTTTTTAAAAAAAATTGTTATTATGTGCTAAATGGATTATACAACGCACTAAATATTCCTGGGCTTTACATACTACATCTTATTCAATAAAGCACAGCATATTGCTTCATATTTAGATTATGGGATATTTTTCTAAATCTTTTTTTTCAAAATTAAGATTATTCAGCCTACTGGATTCAAGCAAAAAGTACAAACTACTGAATTTAAGAGAAAATAGTTTGTTCGAACCTTTATTCATCAACCAAGTGGTACCGTTACAAATTGTCAAATTTGTAAACGCGTTTTAAATAATGTTTACTTTATGCATTTAATTGGCTAGAAATGAAATATTATTCATT
This sequence comes from Trichonephila inaurata madagascariensis, assembly GCA_019973955.1. Lineage (NCBI taxonomy): Eukaryota > Metazoa > Arthropoda > Arachnida > Araneae > Nephilidae > Trichonephila > Trichonephila inaurata. The sequence goes on from BMAV01007911.1 coordinate 72,014, forward strand.
ATAAATATTTAATTCGAATTTAATTTTGAAGAAATATTAAATAGATAATGTATTATATAGCACTCGCGTATCAAAATTTTAATTACGCAAACACTAAACAATTCATTTATTTTCAGAATGTTTCAAACATTCAGGAAACGAATTCTTGGTAGAATGAGAGAGATTTTCTCATCAAAGGAGAGAAAACATGCAAAAATGTTTAAAAAAATTATTTAGATCAAAAGGAGCATTTTTAATAATATATATATATATATCAAATATATCATTCAAAGTAGACTATGTGCCCAAAAAGTCTTTTCAATTAAATTTCATTTTTATAAGTTTTTATGAAAGTAGTTTGAAAACTTTTAATTTACCATTTTTATGTATTTAAGGAACTTAAATTATAATTCATTTCAATGGAATACGAACATAATTGTTTATAGTACTATTTTATTTCATTAGACAATTTTATTTCCATTTTTCGTACTGATTTAAATACTTCAAAGGTTGCTAACTTCTTAAGCTTATACTTTTGTTATTCGAAGGACATGTAACAATCTCACCAACCTTGATCATCCTGCTTTATGATGAGAAATCGTTACTAAGATTGGTGCAGTTAAAACTTAATCATAGCTCCTTTTTTTTAAAAAAAAATCCTTCAATTAGAATTGGAATTTTCAAACATACTTTCCTCATTAACATATTTTCAAGCATTTCAATAGTAAACTTATTTTTTACTGATTACAAGATATTTAAAAAGTTAAACTCTTACAAATTTATGCTTTCAAAAGAAATCAGTTCATTAATAGTTTTTGTTGAAAACATGCATTAAGATACTTTTCATTACAAATTCTCATTAATTAATATCTTTTTCTTTTTTTTAATGAAACTAAGACACAGAGAAGAAAACATCAGTATAGAAAGTATCAAATTTAATTATGAAAAGCTGTTTTATTGAGTAGATCTATCTGAACAGCTGCTGAAAAAATATATGCAGCAAAATGACCCCTTAAGTAAATATTATAAAAGCAAACACAACAATTACCATTACAGAAAACTTAAAAGCTCTAAGACGAAATTTAAAAACTTGTTATATATTTTATATATTCTTGTTTTAATCTGCATATAATTATTAAAAGCATTAATTTCAGTTCATTATTTAATGTGTTGTATCTGTTTAATTTATTTATTCGATAAATTAATTATACTGTTATTTTTATACGAACATTTATCATTTTTACATTATAGCATCATTTCTGAAACAGGGTCCATAAAAGTTTTGAGGGAGTCTACAAGAAACAAACTATAGCTTTGGGTCAATAATAAGAACTAGATGGCTACTTATATAATATGAATACGATAATGAAATAGACATAATTTCATAGCAATAAAATGTCTAAGAAATGTTAAGAAATTCGCAGCTAAAAGAAACTCGAATTTTCTGGATTATTGTTTTCTATCATTAAATTTTGAAGAATGTGGCTTTTGTTTTGCCATACGTTTAACATAAATCGTTTTAATATAGTAAAAATAGCTAATCTTCGTCTGATTCTCAATAAATTTGAATCAGTTAGTAATATACAAATATCAAAATCATCAGTTACAAGGATCTCATCAGTAGGGCCTACCTATTTAATGAAAACTTATTTAATAACTTTAGCAATAATTTTGCATATGTTATTAGAAATATAGGTATATTTAATTTTTTAGATATCAAGGAACTATAATTATAGATACCAATAAATATTCTCACCTTACAATTTTTCATACCAAAGTAGCACAACATGTGTCAGCGGCTGTGTAAGGATTTCTCTATGTTGTTACCACTTTTCAATCAGTCAGAAAAATAGAGTATAATACAGTACTCTATGTATAATACATGCATACCCTCTGTCTCAAAAATTCATAGACTGTAGTAAAATATATATTTAACCAAAACGGAAAGCCATACAAATACCATAACAAATATGTTTCTTTCTTAAATCAGAGATTAAAAAAATATGCTTCCTTTTTCAAAAGAAATATATGAATTACAATTTTCAAAATTTTTAATTAACACTTTTTTATATTATACTACAATTGCAGAATAATAGCGTCTTTTAATATGTAAGTAAATATTTTAATTAGTTAATGCTTAATTATTAACTATTCACTTCCTCAAATAAATACTTCGATTAAAAATATTACATATGCACATATAATGGGATACACATTCTTACAGTTAGAACTCATGGTATCCACCAGCAAAAAAAAAAAAAAAAAAAAGAAGTTGGGAACGGTTATTTTGCATTTACATATTTTTTCCCTTCGCCAATAAATCACTTCAATGCTTAATGTATTATGCAGCTGTTCCCTTATTGTTTATGATTCAACTGATGGAATTGACTTCCATTTTCTAAAGCGTCAATATCACTACTCTCATCTTATTTGTTTTGACGATAAAAATGAAATAGTATTTTAGCAATTTAGAAAGATACTATATAGTAACATCTTAGTAACAAAAGACGATTAATCGTTAAATACGAAAGTCGAATCACTGATGAAAATAATGCTCTTAATGAAGTACCATTGGATAAAAGTGATTTCACAGTAAGTTTAATTGTATGTGTTTCAATTCCTATCTTATATAAATCAATTTTTTCAAATGAGTTTATTTTATTCTATAAAATAGTATCTTAATGTATTTTTATTTTTAGTGGTTTCTAATAAAAATATTTTCTTGTACTGTAATGAATCTTTTCGATCCCATAATCGTGCGTTTTTTACAGAATATTCTGATTCCAAAAGCAGGCTTTAAGATAAGCAATTTGATCCCATACAATAAACATAATTGTCCACTTTATAATTTTAAATAAAAAGGAATTAATAGATAAATATATAATAGAAGAAAAATATCTAAAGATAAAATTTCTACATAAAAGAAACTACAACGAATTGAAAAATTGCTAAATGGTAAGAGTTTAAAAACAGAAATAATTATCTGTGGCACCCTTTAATCCCCCACAATCAGTTCTTAGGGAATCTCTACTTCATGAAAGGAACATGCAAGTAACAAATATGTAGGTTTAATAGTTTCCGTGATATCATGATCAGTGAGTGATACATATACACATATATATATATAGACAGAGAGAGAGAGAGCCTCTCTCTTTCTCTGTATATATATATATATATATATATATATATATATATATGACATGATTTTTAGAGTCAGAAACAGACTTAGTTTTAAAAAAGGTCTTTATTCTAGAATGAGTACATCTCTTCTGACGCAAGATATAGAGAGAAAAAGAACGCCACCGAAAATCTTAAGTGGGTTAAACACTTAAAACACCGATCGCGGCGTTCATGAGTGCTCTTGAAAGTTAATGCTAACATATAGGGCTATTAAATATAACGATCTGGAATTAAACATGTTTATTGGCTAGGCCATATGTTCGGAAGAAATAAATGGGTGATTAGTTTGATACTTGAAAAGGTGAGAAGAGAAAATAAAAGTGAAGTGCTAGATAGGGAATTTAATTTTTAATCTAATTTAATTATCCTTACATATATATATATATATATATATATATATATATATATCGGGTTGGAGGGAAAGTTCTGTCGTATTTTAAAGAAAATATTTGAATTAATTTATAAAAATACGTGTTTAATATTAATCAATTATATATGCTCTATTATTTGTTACAACTTGTTGCCATCTCTTTCAGGTAACATATAAATTCTGTTATGTAGAAGTTCTCGTCCTTGGAGTTAAAATAGTCAGCAACTGCCTTAGAAACACTTTCAAAAGACTTGAATTATTTCCCGTTGGATAATTTTACAGAGATCTGAACAGGTAATAATCAGATGGTGCAATGTCAGGTGAATACGGTGGGTGACCATTGACTTCCCATCCTAACGCATTCAATTTTTGTTGTGTCACCATTGCAGTATGCGGTCGAGCATTATCATGGTGGAACACTATTCCTTTTCTGGACACTAATGCTGGCCTTTTTCCTTTGATAGCTGCATTCAATTTATCCAGATGATTGCAGTACAGATCCACGTTGATGGTTTTTCCCTGTTTCAGTAACTCGTAGTACATTTGACCTTTCCTGTCCCACCACAAACAAAGCAGTACTTTTCGTTGATCGATACTTGGTTTTGGAACTGCTGATGATGATATTCCTGGTTTGCAGTAAGATTTTTTTCTCTTAATATTCTCGTAAAGAATCCAATTTTCATCTCCAGTAATCAGCTTGTTCAAAAACGGCTCCACATTGTGTCTAATCAGATGTGATGAACATATTCTTACACGATCAGACAAAATCTTTTCCGTTAATTCATGTGGAACCCAAACACTTTGCTTTAACACAAACCCAGGAGATTTAATGTGATCTCCAACAGTTGTATGAAGAATGCCAAACTCTTCTGCAATTTCTCGACTTGTTAAATGTGGATTATTTTCCAACATGGACCGCAAAACATCATTATCGATCTTGGATGGTCGTCCAGATCGATCACTTTCTTGGAGGCTCAGATTCCAGGAACGAAATTTGCTAAACCATCTTTGACAAGTACGAACGTTTACAATATCTTTTCCAAATGCCGCACATAAATTTTTACATGCAACCGATGCGTTGCTTCCTTTTTGGAATTCATACAAAATGCAGTGTCGTAAATGCGCTTTATCTACTGACATGTTTTTCCCTTTAAATATTACAAGTAAATGATGAACGGTAAAAAAAAGACTCCTTTTATATTATACAGCAGCTAAA
>BMAV01007911.1:76858-93734 GCA_019973955.1 Trichonephila inaurata madagascariensis
TGTTTTTTTTTATTTACAAGAAAAATCACCTGCCTATTTAAAATACGACAGAACTTTCCCTCCAACCCAATATATATATATATATATAATCTTAAACTAAAATCGTACGTTTTAATCTTCCTCGGCATAAAATTATATTTTCATAATGAAGAAACACTGGCTTAAAAAACATAAAAATTCCTTGTGCTCATATTATTCTTTTTCTCTTTTGTGTAATAAATCTTTACTAACAATTGAAGAAAAATTTAAGCGATTGCCAATCTTTGACAGCAAAATAACTATCGTAAATAAATAAAATTTTTAATGGTAATGAATAAATTAAACTTAATAAACTTTTTAAATATTAATTAAATTTACTCGAAAATATCATTAAAAATTTTTCCTACATTATTTAAACAAAGCCCATTTCGAAATAATTCTTAGTCTTCAACTAAACACATCATATTTTAAGTTAAATAACTTGTCAAGGAGGAAATAATTAATGTAATTTAGAATATAAACATTGTAATTTGAAACATATGTAAATATTCTAAACGTATTGTAGCATATTAACTAATGAGTTCACTGCAATTTATTTTCATCCGGTTGAGCATTATCTTGTATTCAGGGGATGTATTACACATCAAATGAAGCGTGTTAATTTGAGCTTCTAGTATTAAAATTCTACAAATTTAATTATACAATTTCTCCCTAGACAAATCCTAAATTGAGTTAGATACTAACACTTGTCATATTAAAACATTTCCTTTTTCTTAAATGAAGCACTTAATTATAATAAAATACGCATTTCTTTATATTGAAAACATACACACACACTACATATTCTTGCGTTTTAGAAACTTCTGTATATAAGTCTTCTACGTAGAAATGAGATTTAAATAATTAATTTGAAAGATCTTCACTCTTATTCTCACGTTTCATTTTATTTAAATTTTATAACTCACCACTTTTCTGCGTATGATATGAAGTACCAATATTTGCATTTTATGGAATATTAGAATATTCTATAAATATACATGTGTGCGTGTGTGTTTCAAAACTAATGTGCATTTTAAGTAATTTTAATTTAATTAATATATTTCAAAAATGAATTGTGTATATAATAAACATACACTCATTTGCAAAAAAAAAAAGTTAACACAAAAAATTTCGAACACTAAATTTTATATGTAAATTCCTAAATTCTTTTATACCAAGTATACAAATGACTCAATATTTAAGGCCAATGAACGCTAACTTCAGTCAAAGCACCTCGTTTCTGTAGCGTACTTAGCATTGTATAAAACAAGTAATAATTGCGCATGGTATAGCTTTTCTTTTCAAAGAGTTTCAGCTCACCGGAGGCACAATAAATAATGCAATACGATACAGTACAATATTTCACAAAATATTTAATTATTTCAAACGTGCTAGTACAGTCGGGATGTTTGAAACTGGATGGTCAAATCAAACTATAGACCCTTATACCACACGGGATTGTGCAAAGGTGTTAGTTGCAATGGTTGCTACAAATAAGGAAGACTCTGGTAGAATAAAGTGGATGAATTCGAGGCAAGATTGGATGTTTGTGTGTTGGCAGAGTTGTCTAAAGTGCAGTCGCCGCCGATCAACACATCTGCCAATAGTAGGATATTGGCAGATGTGTTGATCGGCATAGCAAAATATTCAGTGATATATCCCATTTCAGTCTTAGAGCAAATGATCGTCGCGGATTGGCCCATCGCATTGAAGGCCCATCACATTATTATACGAAGGCATACAGTCCTTGTATTATGGCGTTGAGTGCTATTTCTTACGACTAAGATAATTTTTACGACAAGAATTATAATCTCAAAGAACTTAAATAATCATGAATTACAGCATAATTCTCTCTCAGTGGCGCTACAGTCCATGAGGGCCAGGACTTACTGTGTTCATCCCAGTACACGTGACCACTGAGATGCATGAGCAGATGTCTCGATCACACAGGTGGTCAGTCTGAAGAGAGACCCCCAGTGTTTAAGTCTCTAAGCAAGCTTGTCACTCATTTATCGACCAACCCACTGCAGTAGGGATGAAAGGTTGAGTCGACATTGCCCATCCCGGGAATAGAATCCGGACCTGTGGTGTGGAAGCGCGAAACGCTACCACTCGACCACTGGGCCTCCTAGCAAAATTGGCTGAATAGAAATCATTGATATTTGTAAGTAACATAAAAAATAATATCGATAACGAAACTTGTTTCATTATAAAATATGTTAAGCTGTTATTTAAATGGTTTCTATAACACTTAAGATAAATGATTACTTTTAACATCTACTTACTAACCTAAGCAAACGTAATAGTTTTCCGTAAATATTTTTTTTTGTTTATTTTTAATTTAATATTGCTGGAAATTATTATTTGAACCAGAGACATTTCTTTCTCATACTTAAAATTTTAATAGAAATATTTATATAAAACGCTCCTGAAATGGAAAACAATTCTGTTATGAAAAATGCTATCTTTTTCCTTCAAATGAATACCGAAGTTAAAAGTAGGGATGATGAAAGAAGGCACATTGAAGTATTTTCAATGAACTTTAAGCATTAAAAAAAAGAGTTCTGCTATTATAAAACTTGAACTCAAGCTAGTTATTCTATTTTTATACTTCTGTTGGAGTTTATGGCGCGTGAGTCGATTTCGCAAAACTTCTCCAATCAGTTGTTAAAATATTAAAATTCATTCAAAAATATTTCAAAACGTTGACGAGAACACAGATTAAAAATCCATCTCAAAAGATAACAGCAAAAAAATTTTGGTGGGAGACACCCCACCAGGTTAGATAAGGTTAAAACAAATCAGACAAAGATTGAGTAGCGAAGTTGGTGGTTAGAGCGGATATGATTGGAAGATGATACAATAGGGGTAAACAAGTTATTGGTTGATGAAGGAACAGCATTAGACATAGGAATAGGTGGTTGAGACTCTTAGATTATAGCTGCTATTAAGGAGATGGAAGGCAAGAGCTGTGCTTGAGTTGAAGATGTGGAAACTGGAGGAATTGAGGAAGATATATTTGGGTGTGGGATGGATACTAATTTGAAGTGATTTTAAAGGAGGACATATTATTTTTGTAATATTGTCATTTTTTTGGATTGTAGTGTTTGCAGTTGAGGATTTGGCAGCCTGGGCGTATGTTTGGGATATCTGCAATGGCGTAAAGGAGATTATTAGGGACCCCCTGCGAAATCAGGTTCTGGGTCCTAACCTGGATCTTACAATGGGTGCGTACTTGGCGTCCGTCAAGCTTTGGGCCCCTTAGAATCCTGTCCCCCCCGCGATGCGGGGGGGGGGGGGCAGGATTCTAGTATATTTTTATTTGATAGTAGTATATTTCTAATTGTTATTTCCTATATCTGTTTTTTTTTTATTTTCCATTTAGGGCATAGCTTAGAATCAAACGCACTTTGATTCTAGAATGCAATCAGTGGAAGAATATCCAGCAGACGCACATTTAGATCAAGTCAGTTGACTGCGGCAGGAAGTTTGCAAATGTCCGAATCTCTGACACTTGAAGCAACGCAGAGCAATCGGAATGTATAGGCGTTTTCTACAGTTTAAGAATCCAGCTTTGTTTGTTGGGGATATTTTAGGGTTATTAAAAGTTAAAATTAAATGTTTTTTGTCGGAATTATTGAAGCATCTTTTTTAACTATGACTCTGCTAACCTGATACCCACCCTGATCAGAAAATCCATCAAGGATTATTACTCCAGGGGTGGTCAACAGATCAGGTTCGTAAATTACATTTCTGCATGAATTGAGATATTTGTGCTGACTTTTATCGTTACCGGAGAATCAAGAAAAGATTTGGCTAGTAGAAAAGATTCACAATCTTTTCCTATGAGAGCTTTATGTATAGAAAAATGCGATTATGTTAACATCTCATTATTTGGCAAGGAAATCAGTAAAAACCTTGTATTCGCTGGAATTGTGTCTACGTTATTGGATAAAGCGAGGCCCCTTTACCTGGGCACTGCATATTTGGATCCATGAAAGAGAAGTGGTCTTCATTCTAACGTGCCTCCACCCACCATGGAGACCGACGAGGGAGGCAGTGTGCCTGCCAACTGGCCAAAACCAAGCACAGCGTTTACCTATAGTTCTCCCAGGATATAAAAATACAATATCAGGGTGAAGATCCAATGGGAAACCCCGGCACCCCTTATCTACAGAGCTAGCCCTACATCAATGTCTCTCCAGGGACTCCTAAGAGACTTATCACCAGCCAATTGACAGAAGCGGGCTCACCCCTGCCAGCCATCTACAGAGAAGCGTGAGCCAAAGGTATCCTGAGGATACCATTTTCCTCCTTATGGGACGTCACACACGGCAAAGATGCGGGTTGATAATTCACCGAAAAAAAAGTTGCATTTTCGAAAATTTAAAATTTTTTAATCTGTGTTCTAGACGGCGAAAGAAAAGAAAATGAAAAATGGATGACAAGTTTGAAGAGAGAAGAATCACTGAGGTACCCTAGGATCATGACACCTGTGTTAACTACAGGCAGTAAACCCCTTGGGAACAGGAAAAGATCAATAGAGAACCTCGGGATTGTGTGACACTCGTACTCATCTGAAGAAGATGAGCCCCCTGAGGGGTCTGTTAGCTCAAAATGAAGACAATCATTCAGTTACGAATTCAAAGAAAACTCCGAGAAAAACGTATCACATTACAACAAAGTTATATAGATTTTACTGGCACGGTAATTTCTGTTTATTTATCTGTAATACATTTTAGTATTCTAGTCAGAATTTTATCTTTCTCTAATTGCTTCGCATTTTAATAGAAACTAATGAACTATATTGTATCCTTTTAGAAACTTTTTTACTAGAAATACACTAACTAAGCTGATTTAAATAAATATTTTTTTCCTTATAGAAACTAGATCAAATATTTTTTTGAAAGTTTATATTTAGTATAGTATCATTATATTCTTAGAGAAAACATTAAATAGTTAGGATGAAGAAAATAATTATGTTACAATTTCATTCCAATGACCCACAAAGAATGAACAAGTAAGGGAAATGTATGCGAATTCATTCATGACTTGTAAAGTACATTAACCCTTTTTTTTTAATTAGAGTTCCAGTCAATGTTTATAAGAGTTTTCACACACATACCAAACTAAATAATCAATTGTAGCGTTACATAACTTATTTTTTAAGAAATTCGAAATGGCATTTCAATACGATTATGAAATAACAGTTAATGTATTAAGATCAAATTTATGTTTAATTCTCATTTATAAGCCATTATAAAGCAATTTAATCCTAAAAATTGGATTTTAATTTTTATTACGGCATTCAAACTTTTGAAATTAGTTATATATATATATCAATTAATATTAGTTAAAAAAGTTTTGTGACATTCAAGACTTTCAATTGTAAATGTTTTTATTATACAATATATATACTGTGTACATATGTAAGAATCAATGAACTTAATTAGTGAAAACATCATTAAAATTTAATATTGTGCCCCAAAACATAAGCTGAATAATTTTTCATGGGATATTTTCTATGGCTAGGATTATTTAACAGCTAGCTACACTTCAATTTTATATACTTTAAAATAGAAGGGTGAAGAAAAGTATTCGAAAGAATCAAGAAAATAGTTGAAAAGAATTTTGAAACTGCAAAACAGTTCTAGTTTTAGACAGTATTTTGAAAAATTTATTAAATATTTTTCTACAATTTTTTGGAATAAATGAAAACTAACAAATTCTTTTTTATCCCAATAGTTTGAATCACTATAAGTCTTAGAATCTTAGAAACTTCTTAAGTAAACTCATACTAATCTCATAATAGAATTGCACAATATTATTTGGCACTAATTAGCTATGCAATGGAAGTAATATAAAAGTTTAAATCACCTCCATTTAACATATTTTTTTCTTTGTGAAATCGAGTAAATCAAGGCTGTCTTTAATTCTCTTGATAAATTTTAATTTTTTTGGAATCTTTCATCAGATCAACAAGATTTTTAAATATTTTCAGGCAATCTTTAACTGATATTAAAAGTGTATACATATTGTAGACAAAATAATAGAAATACCTTTAGAAGGATAAGCACAAAAAAGATGGCCTTCTACAAATCTTGAGTGGGATGTAAACGCCGTAGTCTGTTATACATATTAATAGAGAATGAAGTCTATTGCCTACTGCAAGTTGTGCACTTACGCGTGCAATAAAATTATGTAATATTGTTTTAAAATGTCAAAATCTTATTAACTTTTAGGATGACATCAATATTATTGATCACCTAGTTGGGGCTTCATTGTTTAAGATAGCTGAAATTGTTGGTGTGGTAGTAACTATATTTATACAATTATATATGACCAGAGAACAAAAGGACAATGTCTTACTTCTAAAGTATTAGTTTTGAATGGGAAAAAATTATCACATACGATCACGGATTAAATGCACGTATTATTTAAAACACAGAGTAAATTCATATTGAAGTAAATAAAAAAATTAAGCACATATGTTACAGATTTCATTTCAAGCAAAGCTGTCTTCGAGAGCTTCACTGATTAGAATTTTGTGAATGGGACAACATCCCTCATCATTGACATTAAAGCCAAAAACGCATGGAAGGCTCATAGAGCATCAAAACTGTAAGAATGATGATTAATATATATGAATTTTAAATTATAAAATTTATCTTTCGTATTGCTTCCTACCACAAGAATTGTTTGTGCTAGGCAATATCCAGCACAAGCATTTCATCCTGACCGTTTCGTAATAGATCTAAGGTAGTGTGCGATGCTGCATCTTGGCATTCTGTAAGAACAATAGCAATTCTGAACAAATACAACCTATTAGACGTCTACTGGATCCCGTTCATCTAATGGTGCAGACAATATTGCATCATGGTAGTTCGACGAATAATACTGCCGTTTATGAAGAAAAGTGAACATTACAAGTTTGTTAGATAAACATGAAAGAATGAAAAAAAAACTTTCATTAATTTCAGATAATTCTATTATATTATCTATTCCGTGTGCACAACAAGACACATATATACAAGAACATACTTTAATACATTATATATATGCCTGTGTGCACACAGGGTGTTTCATAAAAAATGAGGTGACAATACTCTCATCCACGCAAACAACTTGCATCAAAAAATATATGGTTGGAATTAAAACGCAAAGGTACTGACGCATTTGGAAACTTGGCCCCTGCGAACGTTACAGTTCCATTCCTGTTGCGAGTAATCGGGAGAAGAACGACACTAATAGCATGCGTATGAAACGGGGAAGAAAAACTTGTCAGCAAAATTTTGTTTTAATCAATATATAAACGCCGCTGATCTAAGTGTGCAACTTTCAACTGCGATTGAAATATATCGAAAAGTTTTGCCAATCACCAATACGGAAAATGCTCCAATATGCATTTTATTTAAGGGACTGCAATGTAAATGGCTCAGAGGCTCATCGATTGTAAGAAGAGTAGTTTCTCAACAGGCAGTTGTCCAACTGTAAAACGTTTCAGAGCTTGGAGCGACATTTATGTGAGACGGAATCCTTTTTCGTTTCGTGGTCGGATACAGGTCGTAGAAAGGCGGGTGGAATGTTAGATGTAGAATAAGCCTTCTGGATATGGTGGCTAATCAGCCAAGTACAAGTACACTTCCACAAAATGGCGAATACTGAAAGATGAAACTTCGCAACCTTATCGTGTTCAAAGAATCCAGGATTTTACTCAAAAGTATTGTCCACATCCTGTTCAATACCCCCGCTGGCTTTTATAATAAAGCGGGATAAATCCAAATTTGGGGGTAACTGCGCCTTTCATGGATGAAAGCATCTTTACAAATGGGGGAGCGCAACATGCAATCAGTGTTAATGCAGGTATGACCGGTATCCTCATATGCGGATCTTATCTTTTTCCAGAACGAACTGACGGAGAAAAATACCTCAAGTTTCTATAAAAGATGTTGACAGACACGTAGAATGGCGTTTCCCAACACATCTGGCGGATAATGTGGTTCCAGTAAGATGGAGCACCAGCCCATTTTGTACGAGACGTGCGAAACTATCTTGATATAAGATTTTCTAAACGACTGATTAATCGAGGTGGTCTCTTGGTTTTAACTTGGCTACCGAACTCTCCAGATCTTTTGTGTCTCGATTTATTTTTGTAGCGATAGCTGAAAGTTGTTATGTATGAGACCGCCATTGAAACTGTAAAAGAATTGGCCGCAAGGCTTTCCGCCGCGGAAGAGGAAGTGTGTGGTATGCCTCGTGTTTTTCACGAAGCTCGCCAACTCTTTCTTCGGCATTGTACTGCGTGCATAATCACAGCCTGCCACTGTTTTGAACACCTGTCAAACGTCATTAAACTTGTTTTTGTCACTTAATCGCTCTTAGTTTGCTTTTGCCTCTTAAGATAAAAAAAATCCCTTTCTCCAACCCCAGCATCTTTGCGTTTTAATTCCGACTATGTATCCTAAGATGAACGTTTTTTGTTTGGATATGTACTATCACCCTTTTAAGTTTTGCCATTTTTTTTATGAAACACTCTGTATGAGTATATAGAGATATTAATAATTAATCTGGGCCGTGGGTAGCCTAGTGATTAGAGCACCGGACTCCGGACCGGAAATCCTAGGTTCGATGCCCGTACCGCGAAATACCCTCCGAGTACACGCGGAGCACGTGAAAATTTTCCTCCAATTCAGTTTCATGCCTAAATATTGTGAAGGTGAAGATAGGTGGTGTCGCCATCTATCGTTCCTTCGGGAAGGCTTCTTCACCCCCAGAGTGTTCTCCCTCTAAATTGGGGGGAGGGGGATCGGGCCAAATCGTACTGTCACCTGTATGGTGCTCAAAGCTAACGACAGGCGTCACTTAGCCCTTTCCCATGATGAATTTCATGGGCCTTGATCTGGCCTTTGCCGATCAGGTGGCATTGTAACAACAAAAATAATAATTAATCTATCTCTCTCGCAGTATTATTATATCCTATCAATTTAGTAATATATCCCATTAAATTAGAGAAAAACGGTCTGTTCAAAAACACATAATTTGTCAAACATTATAGCGAAAATATTTTCTGTAATGTGTTTACGATGTTTCGCAACACTTAAAAATTTCATTAAAAAAACTGTCAAGCAGAAAAGTTATTTTTTAAAAAGGTTGTACAATAGTAACTTTAATAAACATATAGTGCATGAGTTATATCTTATAAAATAAGAATTCAAAAGTGTTGCTTAAGGAAAACCAATGAGAATTGTTTTTAAAATTTGAATTACTTTTGCTGATGAGAATTATACAAAATACAGGAAAAGATTGTCTTTACTTATTTATGCTTTGAACTACTTCAGATTCATATTTTTGTTATGTATAACTTTAATATGAAATACGAAATTGATCTTATGCCAAAACCCAAATTTTATTTAGAATACTTAGCGAATTCTATCGATTTATTCAAACAAAAGTACAATCTCAAAACTTTATATGTATATATATGTGTGTGTGTTATTGCTTAAATTTAAATTTTAGAATACAATTGTAAATATTATGAGCTGATTTTATTAGTGTAAGCAATAATGAAAATGCACATGTGCTACTTGAGTTGTAGATGCTTTTAAATGTTTTTAATAATTTTGAAAAACATAAATTATTAGATTAAAAATTAATATATTATAATTTAAGTCACTTAATGAGTACATCATTCACTATTCTTGCTACTTTAGAGATTGTAGTTAAAATATAATAACAATTTAATTCTAATTAAAAATGTCAACACACATGCATAGATAAATAAAGTTCAATAAAACAATCAAATAATATTTTTAAAACTTACAATGTTGGTGCTGCTTGCATCCGGCGTAACGATGAAGATCCTTTATTTTTGGAACATCATACAATATACTATAACACATTAAATAAAAATAATGTATTTCTGTTACAAATCATGCACAATAACATTTTATATTTAGTGTATCAACAATCATATTAAACTTCATAAATTAAATTCTATGGTTATAAATATTCGAAATAGCAATTCAATTATCATTTCACATTAGTTATACTTAAATAACTTAAATTAAAAAGACAGCTTAAATGAGAGGAATGATGATGATTAAATCATCAGGAATTTACTATGAGGAATAACTTTGTGATGAGCTGCTGACTTAGAATTATCTGTTTGCATTTCGTACTGTTGTTCATTTGCATTACAAAAACAATTTCCGAATTTTTTTGTATTATATTTGTATATCAAAAAAGATAAATCTTTATTAATCAGCAAAACATTATATGTGCACATAGCTTATGAAGAATACATTTCATCTGTATTTAGAGTACTTTTCCTTTTGTTACCTACATCTCGAACTAAGCACGCCTGATACATTGATCGAAATAAGACAGAAGGACCGATTAATACAGTGACAAGCATTCACTTCTAGCTTATCCTTAAAATATTTGCCGATATTTTATCCTTTGTGTTCTACAGATCTAAATTCCATGATTTACCGCGACATGATCATTCCTCTGTTGGAGTATATCTTTATGATCAATTTCGGTGTGAATGACATTTATCGTTATTTGACTTACCAGTTTGCTGCCTATGTTGCTGAACGATGCATTCATTCTATAAATAATGCTCCTCTGAGACATTTTTGTCTATCCCATGGTAAATTTTTTCATTTCATTTAAAAATACACCATTTTGTATGGGTATGGATTTTCAGTGGATATATTGAACCATATAATATGAAATTTACCAAGCAGCTATTTTTTAGACTAAAACAACTTCTTATCGTTTTCTTCATAATTCGCTGTATGTTATCAGCATTATTTTCTCTTTAATTAATAATACCTCTAGCATTTTTTTTATAATTCTTAAGAAAAATAAGCATATTTTTATTTAAACATTTCTATAATCCAAGAAGGGTTCTTCAATTTTTTATCTTTCAGCTACATCTTAAGTATACAACTCTCGGATTATTCGGATATGAATGAATCACGTTAATTTTTGCTACATAAAATTAAATAGTTGTACAGGGTCATTCAGAAAATTATTAGATCCATGTTTCTGTATATTTTATTTTTGTGTGTCAAAAACACTCTACTTGTTACCAACATAGCCCAAAATTAAATTGAATTTCCATTAAATACTAATTATTTACACAATTTCTTTAGAAAAAATACATATCTTCACTGAAGTTTACAATTCAGTATCGTATAAGTTAGTGATTACTGTTTTAGTTATGACGAAAATAGAATAATTGTGTGTGTCTCATTACTAAAATTAAAAACGTTCTTTCCATCCAAATTGGATCCTCCAATCCTTCCATCCATATTGTAGCAGTATTTTTCCTTAGATTGTAATTCGTTCTTGAGAAATCACTCGAAACTTACAACTACAATGTTTATAAAAGTGAAGCACTCGACCAACTTGCTCTAGAGGTATCCTAAATTAATGAGTTACGATGGTTTCGAGGAAGTTTTACTCTTCTGGGGAAAGATAACAATCTCACTACTGTTGTTTTCCTAATTATCTCAATGCTTGTTTTCACACATACGCCCATAAGCCTTAATCTTTACAACTTTAACCGTCAGATAAGGTGTTTAAATCAAGACAATTGTGATCACTAGAAGAGAAGCAATGTGTTATGATTAAACCATTCATAATAGATCTTTATTATAGGATATTTAGATGTTTACCAAGAGTGAGAAAATGGGGTGTTTTTTTAAATATTTAACCTCCTCATTACATTTTTATTAGATATTACATTATATCGCGTGTTACAGTTTACAGTTACCTAAAAATAATTAGTTCAATATATGCTTAAATTATTTTATAAACTAATATTAATTAATCAAAGGTGGAGTGTATGAGGATGTATTTATGTATACATCAGATAGATACATGATGTTAATAAGCTTCAAGTCTTAACCAGTTTAATAACCATTTATAAACCATATAGTTAGGTATTATTCTAGAAAATGTAAATTTATAAGCTTCTTGTTGTACCAAACTGAATTTGTGGCACGATTATAGCTCAAAACTTTATCCTGAACTAAGTCATCACGTCTGATTCAGGCAAGTCCATTGATGTATTAAACACAAAATAAACGAACTCTTAAATTACTGTTACAGTAAAAATTTATATAATCAACTTCATTTACTTTATTTTTATACACATTTATTTTAAAAGGAGTTTAAATAATTATTTTCCCAAATAAGTGTTTATTAACCCGATAGCTTGCGCCCCCCCCCCACATACACACATACACATATATATATTCTTCGAGAATCAAAATTAAAACATTATTTTCAGATGTCCTGTATGATTTTTTAATTAAGATAACTGATACACAGTAGAATTCTTTTTCAAAATAATAGCTCCTATTGCTTATTTTTTGTTGCGAATCTCAATTCGATTCTTTGCAATAGTGTTTCTTAAGCGCTGATTTTCGTTAAAAATGCCTGTTTGATATTGGAACCTTATAATACTTGAAAATCAGTAAATACTACGTAGAAATCTCTTAGTATTTATTATTTTAGAAAATTTTCGTTGACCTGAAAGCGTCACTTGATCGTTGCTCAGGCTACTTCTTACAACTTAAAAATCCTCCAAACTATGCATATTTTATCGAAAAAGCGTAATAATTAATCCCACCCTAACAAAAAAATCCCACCTAATATTTATTTCTCAACCCTAAGACTGAAAATATTAAAAAAAAATAGTCCAATGTTTGTCGTATGAATGATTATTAAAAGATTGGCATCCTATATATAAACTAGCATAAGTTGTAAGAAATGCTCTCTTTTTCACCATTTTGAGTTTCCTGAAAGTAGTCGCAACGACGTATTCAATAAAATTATAGATAATTGAACAATTTAGAAAATAGACTATATGGCATTTTAAAATCACTTAGATCGCAATGAGCTTCTACTTGAGTACTTAATTTGACTGCGTGAAATTCTTGAAAACTATGAATGCGGCAGAATGCATATCTCGGCCAAATAAAGTCTCTGGAAGAGTAAGATGTACTAATACAATACACAAGACAAGTTTGAAATGCTCTAATAGTGCCAGTTTCCATCATGAAACTTAATGCAGCATTTTCATACCACATGTTATATTTTCGAAAATATAATGGGTTATAATCTTTTAGTTCTTTTAAATGTGCGCCATTAAATTTCAAACATCGATACAGCCTTTTAGAGTGCTCTCATTTACTATAATGCTAGTTTCCTGATGACTGACTTTACGATATATTCCTGTCATTCTACAAAACGCTTGGGCTGCAGTCATTTTTCAGCGCAAACAAATTCCAAGCTCCACCAAACTTCTATCACTTAACTCTGAGACACTGAAACGATTTCATGGCCGGCAAATTTAATAAAACTTTCACCAACTGAACATCCGTAGAACATGATAGACTTATAGATTCAGTCACCATAAGATATTAAACAACAGCTGAACATTGAAAGACAAAATATTTGAAACTAATCTTCTTAAAACTCTGTTTAATATTATTAAATAGTCACGTACGAGAATGCCTCAGGGTCTGCTAGCTATGATACATTTTAGGGCTATGGAAGTGTAATCATCCCATCATTTATAAAATAGCTGCACATAAACAATCCTTCGAATAAAAACTGACATTTCGTTCCAATGATTCAATTTTTATGCTTGAATTTTTAATTAACATTTCAGCAGAATTGCTTAAGACCAGTTTTTGTTACTATGTCTACATTTTTTTTAAAAAATAAAACACACTTCAGCTTTTACTATCCAAAACTTAATTTACGCAGTATTTAAGTCATTTCTTTAAATCTATTATCTATGTATATAATTGAATCACATTCTTTTACACTATGAAGTTTTACAAATATATAGAATTACATCTGCATTAAGTGCAAAAAATACTTGAAGTTAATATATTCTTAAAAAAGAAAGTGTTTCGATCATAAGTAACTTATGATGCTCCAATTTTATGTTCAAAAATTCCAAAGTACGCACACTTTTTTTTAAATTCATGTACAAGTTTTGAAAGGAAACTTAGCACTATTAGATCTGTAATATTATTTTTTAACATTAACCAATATTTGCACTTTATTTAAGGCTTTTCCTGTTTAAATTAGTTCATTTGTTCTCTGTTTTAGATAGCATTTATTCTACTTCTCTTAGTGGGGTTAGTCGGTAATGATAGATGATTCAGTCAAGCTGACCCTAATTGACGGTCCAGTTTATCGAAAAGTTCTTCGATCTCTTTTAGATTAAATGATTTATTGGGGTTACTGCGCAAATCTTTTGATTCAAAGAAAATGCCACTGGAGAAATTTCTTGAAAAATCTATGAAAGAAAAGATAATATGAAACAATAATTATTTCTATAGGAATAATTGCCTTAGATGTAAATCTTAATAACGAACATTTTATATTTCTGGTGATTTCGTAAAAATATTTTTCTTCACAAAAATATTTATCTTCATTAAATCTTCACAAAAGAAAACAAGTAAAAAATATTTCAGGAATTGACATTTAGGAATTAAACCATTGAAGCAGAAGATACATTTTCTTAATTAACAAACTTACATGAAAAGTAAATTTACATTTTTATAAATTGCGTAGTATTAAAAACAAAGTAAATTAATCATTTATAGATTGTGTAACACTGTGCAGTGAAGATAAACAAAAATACTTATTTTGATTATTGATTCAGATGTTCCCTTTTATAATTTTTGGATTATCTGATAAATGAAATGAGACATTTTTTAACATTTTCTTAAGCCTTTAAAATGTTTCGTGCAACATTTTGTTCATTAATTGGCCGAAAAAAAACTTTTAAAATAAATTGTGATTACTGTTTAAACTATGCTGTAAAAGAGTTTGCTTTCATGTTATCAGTTTTTAAATATGATGTTTTACACTGATTTTCTCTATTATTAAGTTAAATATGTGAATTCTCTCTCTCATGATTAAAAATATAAGATACAAGTAAATATATATTTTGCATGTGAAAGGAATAAAAATAAATATCTTTCATCGAAGAAATTGTATAGTTACGGATAATAAAAATTCCGTGTAATGAATAATGTTTATATTAAACCCTGATTCAATGTAAAATTCAAAGTTTACATTAAATTTAAATTCGGATGCATAAATATTAGGTTGTTCCTGAATCATTGACCGAAAATGAAATACAAAAGAAACCATGAGTCACAAAGAAAAAAAAATGGATTTTTATTCGTCACACTAGCCGTCATTGGCAGAAATACGTTTCGTCCAATGAGTTTTAAGCGAAAAAATGCCACGTGGAGACGGGGGAGGGGCAGAAGTCGGCATTACATTGGTCAAAGAAAACACAAACATCCTAAATCAAAGCATTCTGGTTAGGAAATTTCGTGTCCCTCACAATCCTGTCCAACTGACGAAACATGTGATAATCAGTCAGAGCCAGGTCTGGAGAGTAAGGTGGGCGCGGCAGAAACTCATATCCCAACTCCCAGATCTTTCGCCAGCTACCAACTGAGACATGAGGTCAAGTTTCATCGCGCAAGAGTATGGGAAATGGCCAATTGACCAGTGCTGGCTGTTTGATGTAAAGCTTCCTGTGACGTTCATCCAATTGATGACGGTACACGTCTGTGTCAATAGTCTCTTTCCTGTCGAGTAGTATTCATAGTAGATCCCAGTCTTAGCAGATACGAGAATTTTCTATGGATGGAGGTTGGTTTGGGTATCAGTTCACAGGTTCGCTTTTATGCAACTACTGTGATTTGCACTTGTAATTGTCGTACAAGACCCATTTTTCATCGACAGTTAGAATACGATGTAAGAATGGCTCTCTAACCTCACACTGCTGTAGAAATTTGCAGGTCTCTAGCGCCGTAGACTTTGCTCCTTCGTTAGGGCATGTGGTACCCTTGTTTCGAGCTTTCCCACCACGCCCATTGCTACCAAATGCCGAGAGATTGCCTGTGGTGGTACAGAGAATTTGGCTCCTAGCTCAATAACAATTCACAAGTCGAGTTGCTCCATTATGTCCTTAAATGTTTCTAATGCACCGACTGGCATTTGTATAGTGTGTGGACTTTTCCACTTCACGTTGTAGGGGGGTGCATCACTACTGTACCGGTGAGTACGATCTGTAAAAAGTTGTCTATATCAATTGCAGCCAATAATACACTGGTATGCAAAACTTAAGCAACAATGTAAAAATTTAGCAGATAGCCATGAAATTGCAGAAAAGGAGGTCTGGAGATCAGTAGAGGGAACACGTAAGTCAGTAGAAACGTCATGCGTATGCAAATATCAGGAACAAAACGTCAGAAGCGATGTGAGCGTACGCAAAACGCGTGATGTCGGCGCGCGCTGCTCAACAGTAGAATGAAATGAAGGACGGAGACGCAATTCACCATATTCTCTGCAAGTGCCAGTGAGTCAGTTCGTGAAATATGGCTAGAAGAAATCATCTGGATGACTTCACACGTGGAAGAATGATCGGAAAGCTGGAGGAGGGGCGTACTGTCACCAGTGTAGCTGCAGAGTTCGGAATCAACAAAAGTGTCGTTTCGCGTGCTTGAAACGCATTCCAAACCACAGGTACACCTGTTAGAAAGGTTGGTGTGGCCGCCCGAGGACGACAACTGCAGGGGATGACCGATATATCATCCTGCAGGCGAAAAAAGTTCGACAGCAGTCAGCAAGTGCCATTGCTCAGAAACTCTGTACAGCAACAGATCGACAAGTGTAGCGGTTTACTGTGGCCAGACGCCTTCACAAAGAGGGCCTGTTCACCCGCCGTCCTGAACGCTGCCTCCCGTTGAAAGATGGCCACCGAAGCCACCGTTTACAGTGGGACAGAGAGCACAAAAACTTGACA